>BQNB010013005.1:11642-78025 GCA_026074375.1 Tanacetum coccineum | reverse complement strand
TTCTGTCAAAAGTCCTTTTATAAAAGTAGCTTATTTTAACTAGTTCTTTCAAAGTTTCAAAAAGAAAATAAAAAAATGTTTTCTAAAAAGGTAAGGTCTAGGACTTGAACCTGCGACCTCACCCTCAACACACACATGCATTAACACCACTCCCCACTACTATCTGCCCTTGAGACTTTTTCAATTTACACTTGCAAAATTTATTATATAAGGGTTGTATAGTGTTTTGCTTATTCAGCTTATATTTGCTTATTTACAGCTTATTCGTTCAGCCATTTTTCCAGTTAGTATTTTTCTTAGATTCCTCATAGTTCAAAGTACTTTTCCTGAATTTTTCAGATTTTTCTACATTAGTTTAGTATTTTTAATAATATTTTTAGATTAAAAGTGTTTTTAATTCATAATAAATTAAATAAAAGTCTAAAAAATATAATTCTTTTTTTTTAATTTTTATTAGTTATTTAGGTCTTTTAAAAATTGAATTTGCATTTCTAAGATAAAATTTGATGTTTTAGGTTTTTAGTTGCGTTTTTAGAATCTCGTTAACGTTTTTTTCGTGCTTATTTTGTAATTGCTTAAATTGTTGCTTTCCTTTGCGTTGTTTTTGCATTATCATTGAAGAAATTAGAAACTAAAATCAAAATCTTAATCTATTCAAAATCCCGATCACAAATTTCAACACAAAGTTCAATTCACACCTCGTTGGAACATAAACGACCCGGGAAACGACTAGAAGGGGTCACTTTCGAAGTCGATACTTCCGGAATTATATTTATTTGTGAATTGGTTTATTGCTTTTGTTAAAAGTGATCTACTGATTTACCTATATTATATATATACTATTGACACGATCAATTTTTGGCGTGGTTGCCGGGGAGGCTGTGTTACGAATTTCAAGTTATCGTTTGAAGATTGTTTTTTGAAGATCCTTCCTCGGAAGTTATTCTTGTTTTTGTGAATATTTTTGTATAAAAAATACAAAAATATTATAAAGTAATCAAAAATCCAAAAAAAAAAATTAAAAAAAAAAACAACAAAAGAAATCGAGTTGTCAATTGTTAAATCGGCTCACCTTTAGGATTACAAACTATAAGAGAGGTATAAGGAGGGTTGATCCAACGAACTTCGACCCAAAATGAGTAGTTTTTAAAACGCTTCACGCTTACCCGCTCCTCTGCTTCTTTGTGCGTTTTTCTAGAGAGCTACCGTGTACCTTTGACTTCTGGTTACCAAAAATAATTTTTGTGTTTCATTTTTAATAAAAGATTTGTTTTTAGTGCATGCGCACTTGTTCGTCAGGTCCAGTTGTCAAACCGTCAACAACTCCCAAAAGTCGTCGTAATAAAAAATATTCCCAACAAGTCGATCCGACTATTATAGAAAAACCTGTAGTTACGATGGCCGATACACGTACTATGGCGGAATTGCTCCAAGCACCCACCGAGGGTTACGGAGATGCGATCGTTATTCCCGCTATTCTAGCAGAGAATTTTGAGCTTAAACACGGTTTACTCAATCTTGTAACGTCTAAGCAATTTTGCGGTTTTGAGAAGTAAGATCCTCATGCTCATATTCGTTGGTTCAACAAGATTACTTCGACGATTAAGTATAAAGATGTGCCTAATTCGTAGATTAAGCTTATGCTTTTCCCGTTTTCCATCGAGGGGGCAGCCCAACCCCCGCATATCCCTCATTCCTTCCTCGCAGGATGAGTACGGAAATGTTGCTTGCTAAAGAGAAACTAATAAAAGCTATACGAACCTGTTTGAAAAATAATAATCAACCTCCTGAAGAAAAGAGTATTGCAGTATTGCTAGCTAAGAAGAGTATTCTTACAGTTATGCAAACTTTGGAAGAAAAGCAAAATGATACAGAAAGTATGCAAGAATTGTTGTTTCAACTCTCTAAAGATTTACAAACTCTTGGTAATACTTTGAATCAACTAAAGCAGGAAGAGCAGGATAGTTCTCAATATTGGAAGCCTCCCGTTTACTATTTTGACGATGATGACGATTTCTAAAGAGAGAATATTGATGAAACTCCTCCATCAGATGCCATCACACCCGACTTACCAATTACGAACTCTCTCGTAATGGAGGATGAGCATCTTGACACTATTCAGAAACGGATTCGGACGAAGAAAATAAGTAGTGTTGAGGACCTTAACCTAACCCCAAGTGAGTCCAAGGATTTATCCGATATTGAAAGTGAGTGTGATGTGCCCATTTGTGATGATTTTACGACTTTTTCTAATCCTCTCTTTGATTCTTACAACAATTCTACCTCTAGTGATGACGAGTCATTTTCTGATGAGGACATTCCGAAGGAAAATTTCAAAAATTATTCGAACCCTCTTTTTGATGAAGAAATCATTTCCATTAAGATAGATCCGCATCACTTTAATGCAGAGTCTGATCTTATAGAATCATTGCTTAATAAAGATACCGTGATAACTTCCCCCAAGATTGATTTCCTTCTCGAGGAGTTCACCGGTGTGTTATCCCAAAAGCTTAATCCATTTCACAACAATAAGCTATACCAATAAGCAAACAAAGATAGAAAAGAGATAAGAGAAAAGTTGGAAGATTTATTAGAGAGAAAACTAGAGATGGAAGATTACACACACACACAAACTATGCAAATGGTAACCAACACCCTCTCCATGTGTGGAGAGGGTTCTATTTATACCCTTGAGCCATGAGTGGCATGTGGGCTTTCTAACTTGGGCCGGGCTTGGCTTTTCTTGGGCTTTGAGCCCGAAACATGGACAATATTAGATTACAATCCAAGCCCATTGAACCCGACTAGCCTATTACTTAACAAGACTAATTATGACTAATAAGACCGATAACATTCTTGTTCGACTTATATAAAATTAAGGCTAACAATCTCCCCCAATGTTGAGGTCTCTTTCTTCAAACTCCTCCGTACTTCCGATGACGTTGAAGATATGACTTTTGACGTTTATGCTTTGCCTTGTTTTGGTCTTGTCTTGTTTGTAATGGCTTTGATCATTCATGCTTTGTGATCTTGATCTTGAGCCTTTATCCTTTTGACTTTAAGTTCTTGAGATCGTTATCTTGTGATCATCCCTTGACTTGATCACCCTTGATTTTGACTTTCTTGACACTTGTGCTCTTGACCAACATGCTCATACTTTGGTACATTCGTTTTGAACATATGTGATTATGTCTAACAATCTCCCCAATTGATGATTCTTTATTTTGACTTTGAGGCTCTTTGATTTGGGGAAGACTAGAATCAACTATCTTGATTGTGGAACGCTTGGACTTTGAAAGCTTGAGTATGTGCATGTCTTTAATAATCCGACTTCACTGAATGAGCTGCAACACCGTCGTCTAAACCTGAAATAAGACAGTAGCAATAAAAGATGAATATGGCTTTTGTCATTCATCTTGAGTTCCAGTTGCATTAACCTCTGGTTTCCCGTTTTATAGTATAAATACTATACCCGTGATCTGGTAATTCAAACAGAATCTCCTTGACAGGGTTTCCAGACTCAAAGCGTAGGATCTTCTAACACAGATGGATTAGATTCACCAGGCTTTGCTAGTTTCTCATTACCGGAACGTCTCAAAGCAGACAACACGATAAGAGTGAATCAGATAGTTACTATCTTTTTGATTAAGTCGTCAATTCATTGACTGGACCAAAATTGATATCCAGCTATCACAAGTTTGATTCATATAGAATCTCGCAAGTCACCTACCAGAGCGTGTTTCGATGTTGCTTCAAGCAGGATTTCCATCTTCACTGTGAATACTTAAGTATCACTCGGATGTTCTGGCAAGATCTCAAGGATAATGCGTAGGACTCTTTGTTACAACTTGTGAACTTTATGGTGTTCAACAAGTGTATTTTGACATTGTGTCCTAATGAGATTTATAATTTGATCTCTTCTTGGCTCTAGACTCGATTTGTGCACTTTTGGTTTTAGTAATCGAGGCTGAGCACAACTGCCACCTATTCAATATCAACAATCTCGGAGTGAGATGTCAATAGATAACGTGTGTATCTCCTGAAAAAATGAGACAAGTTTCTTTTGAGAGAAACCCGAATGGCTAGGAAGGGTTGTGCATTGCATCACTGGGGCCCAGATGTCTCTTCCAATATCATCAAATCATCTTTGTGATTTTGATAGATTATGTATTGACCCGGTTTCTGCCTAAGTTGTTTGGAGGGCTGCTTTGTTTTCACCCTTTATCCATACAACACAAAGAAAAGATAAACTACAAGAAAGCTAACTGACAGAAATTAAAATCTCACTTGATATGAATCAAGCGAGTAGACCTAAGCTAAATAGAATTCAAAACCTCTACTATTCCCTAGCAGCGGCGCTAAAACCTTTATGCGGTTTGTAAACTCAGAAGAAGTTTTACAATCTCATAGGCAGAGTACCTAACCGTTGTAGTGTAGTAAGGTAAGACTCGAGGGTTGTTATCGTTCGTATAAGGAAATAGCGTGTGAAGGCTCGAACTAAATATAACAGAGATCTAAAGGGTTGAAAGAAGATTTCTTTTGTATTTTTGTATTTTATAGAAAGTAGGTAAAATTCTGGTTTTAGAGGTAGGTTTTGGTTTTAACTAATTAAACTAATAGTTAATCTAAACTACTTTAGTGAACTCTTATATGGTAAATGAATTTATTTACTTAATCATGTACTACTCCTTAGTTTACTTCTCCTAATTCTATTGCTTTGTCACACTTGTGATAATCTGTGTAAGTATTTCCTAAGTCACGAACAAATTACACAAATCTGTCGTATATGTAATATCCTATTAAGGCAACGCACAGGTAAGGTAGTATGAAGACTATTACAAGGCCCCTAAGAGTACATTACATGCATTAAAACCCTTTAGAGGGTTCAACCATATTAGGGGTAAGGTAGTACGAAGACTGTTACCAATGGTATCCTTTCTACACACTAGCATTTCCCTAGACATCTATGCTAATGTAATATTTTATAGCCAGTTTTCTAGAGCCTAACGCGCACATCCATCACAAGAAGCAATATTAAAAGGATCTACAACCTAAGTTTCATGCAATTATAAGTAAATACTAATGGATCTAAGCTAGCATATTAAAAGGAAGCGAAGAACAAGAATCAATCATACAACACATAGACATATTGAATGATAAAAGATAGAAGACTTCACTTCATTAAAACATAGGTTCAAGGCTGATACAATATGGTTTTGATACCTTAAAAACGCCATAAAAGCTGTTACACTTGACTTAAAATAATTAGGGTTTGTCTCCCAAAAGTTGCACACTAAAACCCTAAAAACGAGTTTGTATATATAGATAAGAGGCCGCGACGGCGTCGCAGGTTTTCTCACGCCGTCTCTTTGCCGAATCTTCTAAGGTTTCTTTTGAGGCGGTTACATTTTGGCGCTGTCATAATTTTTCTGACGCCATCTCTTGTATGATCTGACGGCGTCGCTAGGAAATTGCGACGCCGTCTCCAGGCTCTGTGAGCAATTCTTGAAACCACTTCGTTGTAAAGCTGCAATCTTGTCCCGTTTCTTCCCTAAATGAGTCCAGGTCACATGTATATCCTCCAAGAGCTTCCTAAATGCTAAAAACACAAAAAGAAATGATTACACATGTATTTTGGGCATATTTGCATGATTTAAGGGGTTAAATGACCCCAAAAAGTGTATAAAATGACACCTCATCACCTATCCATGGCAATGGCATATGATGTGACATAAGAATGATCCTAAGAGGACTGCTCGTATGCAATGAGATTCCTTAGGACCAATTTATGACAGCCATCAAACTCAGGTTAGCTACCATATGAGTTACTGTAACGTCTTTGTCTTAATTTATTCGTGTTAAGTTTATTTCTTGTTAGTCAGGTCATTTGTGCTTAGAATTCTATTTTTAGGAACCCTTGTCTTGCGAACGTACCTTCGACCTACAATCTTAGGTAAAAGCCTTAACGGTCAGCGATATGCTCAAACTACTTTAAGTTAGCATCATAGCTCTCGGATAAAAACACTTCCCATTAGACATTACAATTTTGGTTATGGTGAACTTAGTTAAACTTACCTACATTTACACTTAAACTTACATCTTTTACGTTATACTTTTAATTAAACAACTTACACAAATACATAATACATTTAACAAACAAAAAACACCAAATACTCCCCCCCCTAGTCGGTCACCATGAACCCACCAAAACTAAAACCACACTCTTTACTCTTCACTCTTCTCTAAAACAATCATTCCATCCTATTTTTAATACTTCACTCCTTCTCTCTCTCTCTCACACACAAAATACAACCAAGTATATTTTGACTATATGAAATATTTATTTGCGAACTCATATGTTACAGGTCTTGTATGGGCGGGACTTGTAACAGGAGGAGTTAATGAAATTTTTTTACTTGTAGCATTTCTTTTAAAAGGTTTTTCTTGTTATTATAAACCTTTATACTCACCAACTATTTTCATAGTTGACGCGATTTCTCATGCATTTCAGTTGATCGTAAGTAATTTCTTGTGAAGGCATTTGCATAAGAAGTGTTTTATGTTAACTCTTTTATTCCCTATTTATCAAGACAATGTTACTTTTACATTTAAGAATTATGTTTTATTTGCCAATAACGGCTAAGATAATTATTGTAATGTCGTACTATTTTATTTGAATTAATTATGGCATGTTTTATTATCTTATGCAATGTGCCTTATCTTGTCATATCTCGTGTTTCCGCTTTAGCAGGGTGTGACAGGGTTGGTATCAGAGATGTAAGTTATAGAGAATCCCTGGTTTTCCAAAACTAAAAACCTCAACTATAATAAAAAATAACGTTGTCATAAAACAACAAACATGGTAGGAGTTGACTAGTCCGAACATTGCATCACTTGACCTCAATTAGACAGAGTCAAATCAACTACGTCTAATTCAGGTAGAATCATAGAATGTTTGGAATAGTTACCGAGTATCATGTTTGGTCGGGTCGTAAACATTAGGTCAACTGAAATTATATTGGTCATGTACGTTTGCATTAGTATTTTCCTCATCACGTTTGTTTTTCCAGAGCCACTTTAAGTTAATGACATTTTTGCAAAGTGGTCTGTCGACTAATTCCCATACATCTAATCGATCAAACTGATGAAGTTCTTCCTGCATTGATTCAATCCATGCAGAATCAGCCATGGCTTCTTTGATGTTCTTTGGTTCGGTTCGACTCACGGTGAGTGCGAACATACACATCTCGCCATCTGTTTCTAGCTGACGTCTTGTTCTAACTGATTGAGAAGGATTTCCAATGACTTGTTCTAATGGATGATCTTTTGTCCAACGTTGTGCAGAAGGATGGTGTTGATAGAAAGTATGCATGTTTGACGAATCAACATGACGAGACGATGTCTCCCCTTGTTCTTGTACCGGTGTACTGAAGATGTTGATAAATTCATCGTCGTCAAATTGTGCATTTTCTGTATTGGTTTCTGCTTGAATAATGTTCTCAGGTGCAGTGACAGTTGGTACTTGAGTTGGAGTTTGATGTGTTGAATGAATGTTCAATGGAGGTGGATCTGCAACATCGGTTGTTGTAGAAGTGTGAGTTGTGTTATGTTGTTGACGTTTATCAGGATTATCAGCAGCATGTACAACGGAAGACTTTGACACAACAGGATAATTTCCATTGAGTAATTCACTGAACATCGGACTATATAGCAATTCCAACTCATTTGACGTTGTTACTGTCTCAGCAACTTGAGGAACATTTTCTTGACTTTGTGGACCGGGACTTAAACTGTCTTGTTCAAGTACCGTTGTTGAACATTGTGGACCGGGGTCAGAACTGACGTGATCTGACGCCATTTGACATTGAGGTTCGAGGCTTGATCTGTTGTAATCAAACGTCATTTTTCTGTATCATCATCTGTGAATCCACTTTGACAATGGTTTCTGAGATATCAGCCTTTTCAGCAACCATACTCTGAGATTTTCCTTGTTGATATTACATAAGGTACCTGCACTTAAATCAAGACTTTGTTCCTTCTGAACATTGATTGATGTACCTGCACTTACATCCAGAGTTTGTTTGCATTCATGAATATGAGGGATATCTACATTTGAACCATGTGGGGGTTCACTGTCAACCTTGCTTGTGCAAGAGTCGAATAACTTTCCTGTAGGAATCCACCTAAGACCAACAGATTTGAAAATTCTACCCGTGGGTTTCCACCTAAGATCAGATCTAGGAGATGTTTTCTCAAACACAGTGGAAGTCTTATTAGGAGAAAACCTATGTCCTGTAAAGATCTGTCTACTAGGTTTCTAAGTATGACTCTTTTGATCTACGGGTTTGTTACTGTTTGTGGTCTTATTGGATTGAATCTTAGCACTGAATTTACTTCCTCCAGAGTTTTGTTATACACGCATCATGATTTGCATTAAAGATACACTTATGACATGTAGAACAAACAAATTGTTAGAATTTTGAGAAGAACTAGAATCTTTAGAGTGATCTGCTTTGGGCACAGCCGTTTTCGTAAATGCGACTACTCTATATAAAGCAAACTCCCTAGATTTATGATGTTGCTGCTCCTAAGTTTTTGTTTTGCTATCATTAGCAGAGCTTTGAAATCTAGCAGTAGGCCTCACGCTACTTTGAGTTCTTATTGCTTTCTTTTGTCTTTTTCTTATCCGCTTCATCTATAGATAGTGATTATGAACCATGTCATTTGAACTAAATCTTGGCATGTTCTTAGAACTATTCCTAGATGAGATAGATGCAATCATATGATCAGGTTTTGCAAAGGCGAATTCTGTTTTCTTATGCAAATAATGTTGAGTGACTGGTTTTAACAAATTGTTATTTACATCAACTTGGGAGGCAAACCGTTGTTTTGACATTTGAGGCCTTCCAGATTTAAAAAACGCATTCGGTTGTCTAACAACTGAAGTGGTTCTTAGTGGATGGGAAAAAACCGGTTTCCTCCACCTCCTCAAGACTGATGTTTTATCAAACTTAGTATCTACACTATTTCCTTTTAACTTCCTTAATTCATTTTTAAAGCAGCAATTGCAAAAACCTTTTCCTGAATCTGAGCTTTTAATTCAGCATTATTAGCAAGCAAAGGATGGTTTTCTGTTCTGTATCCTTAGATCCTCGTAATTTTTAATAAACCATACAAATCTTTTAATGCGGTTTTCAAAAGTCTCATTTTCCTACGTAAATTACCACATATGTCTAATGAGCGTGCGAGTGAGAGGGAGATTGTTTTCAAGTACATTAATTTCCTTTTCAATCTTAGCTTTTATTACTTTGTTATCATTCAAAAATTCTGGGGGGGGGGAGATACCAATGTTGCCTTGCCCGATTTAAAGCTTGATTTGGAATATTTAAGTTCTAGAGCAATACAATGAGCTTTCCATTCTGAAAATCTCTTTTTTGAAATTGGACAAGCGGTCTTTTTGAGTAAAATAGTTTTCAGACCTCGAGTGAATTGCATTGAGTATTCATTGTTTGGTTATCAGGTGATGAATCAAGCATAGGACTATTAACTTGACATTTTGAGCAGATACGTGGTCAACCCTATAACCTTTCATTAATGATTTCGTTGCTTAGCTATGTTGTTGTCCGATAGTAAAGATATTACATTCAGCAGTCAATTGTCCTCAGCCAATTAGCTCTTCTTCATATATGTGTCTGATAATCTGCATCAGCACATTTTGTAATCCGTTCTCTCTTGACCCTGCTGTTGTCATCTTGCACTGTTGAGATTCTGTCCTAAATCTTTCTGTGTCCAGACCAATCAACATCCAATGCTTAAACCCGTATCAATCTTACACTCTTCTTCGGCGTCTGCATCAGTCTTTATTCGCCCTTCTTTCATACTGTCTTTTGATGACGTGTTCTTTCACGACAAACATACTTCTTTAACTTTCCCAATTTTGGAGTAGTGTTATCTCTGAAGTTTGAACCTCGATTCCTCTAAGTGTAATTTAACAATTACGTGTACTGTCATTTGACTGTCATAATGCCAATGTAAACCTGTGAGATCGATGAACTTTTGAACTGTTTGTTTACCACCCCAAAAGGCTGTCAGATCCATCTTCCTTCGAAATTTTATACCTTGTCAAGTTGCTTTTGTAGTTGATCTACGTTGAGGAGCATTATTCTTGTGAAAGTATCAACATCTTGACCAAAGAGTGACATGAATGCCCATTTGAATCCATGTTCGATGCGAGTGCCTTTTAGAGAGTCCAACTTTTGTGAAAGTGAACATGAAGTGTGAATGAAGAGGATCGAAAATATTCCATGACTCTCTCTATATATTCTTTTTGCTTTTGACATCTTGTTTTTGATTGCATGAACATCTGTGTTTCAGAATTCAAGCTGCAGTCCCTTGCTTGATTTGCTGGATGCATTCTCTGAATTACTGCTTCTTTCTCATATACACGTGCGTGAGAGAGAGTGTTTGACAACTATTTAACTTTTAATGAATCATATTAATTCTTGGTTTGATTTGAATGATCTTCTTGTGTCTCAATCAACGTCTTTTGTTTCAACACATGTAGAGTCCCGTTTGATGAAGAAATTATCTCAAGTCATGTATTTTCGAAGGAATCCATGGTACAACGAGATCATGTGCATCATTGAAGGATGAGCATTATAATCATTGTATATTTCCTTCATACGCTCATTCGAATATCTGAATTGAAAGCCTTTTCAAACTTTGTCTGAGATTAGTTAAAGTAGTTTAGCAATCAGTCCTATAAAGTATATCTTTAGTAAGATGTTTGTTCTAGTAAATCCAATCTTGAAGAACATTCTCATTGAAATATGCATGGTGTCAAAATCTTATAAAGTTTACTGAGTAGAAACTTAAATAGTGACTTGATTTCTTTAAGACTGTGCATGCATATACTTCTTGAAAGTTGTGTCTTCTCTGAATGTTTTAAGCGGAAGCGCGCGAGCGTGAAGAAACTGTACATCTGAAGAACACTTGAAAGAATGTGTTTGCACATTGGTATTTTGATCCATTTTGATGAAGTTGTGAATGGATATCGGATCTTAAGTGTTATGAAGTATTGATTGTATTTTGTGACGCGAGAAAATGCAATTTACTTCATGGGCTTTTTACCAACTCAGATTAAAACCGAGAAGGAAAAAGATTACTTCGGATTTTACAAAATCAATAGAAAAAAACCCTACAAGATAAAAAAAAAAAAAAAAAGAATTGATTTGAAAAAAAAATATATTAACCTAAAATTGACATGTTTTGCTTAAACTCTTGCATATTTCGCTTGGTTAAAACAATGCATGTTTTCGCTTTTATGATCAAAACTTGTTTCGCTTGAAAAATCAAAACTGCATATTTCCTTTAGTTTCTAGACTTTTTCCTTGAACAAAATCCAGTGCGCGAGCGAGAGAGCGTGCGAGAGATGAGCGAGATGGAAACACATTTCCCGCTTAAACTTAAATTTGCATGTTTCGCTTGAAATTCAACATATTTCGCTTGAACTCAAAAATGCATGTTTCGCTTGACATTCAACATATTTCGCTTGAACTCAATACTGCATATTTCGCTCCAGCGGCTAACATATTTCGCTTAACATTATCAACATGTTTCGCTTCGACTTAAACATATTTCGCTTGCAATTAAACCTGCATGTTTCTCTTGACATTTAAACGTACATATTCCCTTAAAGCGAGAAGCTCACCTGCATATTTCAGCTATTAAACACTCAAACCTGCATGTTTCACTTACCCAGTGACATATTCCGCTCGGTGTCTTTTTCAAGTGTGGACCACTTTTACTAGAAAACAAGGTGTCCTAATCTTTGGAAGCTAGAATTGTGGATCTTGTTTCTTGTTTGTTGACCGGTTGGGACCACAAATGGATAAGGAAAATCACAAATAAGCCACAAAAATAAGCTCCCAAATAAGCTTGAATAAGCCGAATGAATAATCTTAAAATCTACTTTGTAGCTATCTAATGCTTTAAAATGGTAACAATAGTGCGAGTGTATAGAACAAGGTACGAAGGGTAATCAGCAAACTAAACCAATAAGCCTCAAAATTTTTTGAGACGTGACTTATATTGAGAATAAGCCACGAATTTTGAGCTTATTACCAAAAATTTAAGCGCGCGAATATAGGTGTAGAATGAGTGAAGCAAGAAGTAAAGAAGCAAAACAACCAATATAGCCCTAAAAAAATATTTAAGATCCGTGAGCTTATTGATGAAATAAGCCATGAAAATAAGCTTTTTGAGCTTATTGAACCACAAGAATCGAACACTAAACACCCCTTGGCGAGTGATACCGCATGTTATGTTTAAATAATCCTTCACAACTAATAAGCAAACTCAATAAGCTCCTATTTGAAGCCGGTCAATGAAAGATAGAAAAAAAGGAAGAAAGAACGTGGAAACTTAGATTAGAGAGAAAGTGGTAAGTTACACACACATCAAAATGAGAAATCAACCAACACCTCTCCATGAGTGGAGAGGGTTTTCCTTTTATAACCCCTAGCCATCTAGTTGGTGTATGGGCTTATATTACTTGGGTCGTGCTGGCTAAACTTGGGCTTGGAGCCAGAAACAACGGACAATATATAGTACAATCCCAAGCTCGTTGAACCCGACTACCTATTACAATACAAGAACCTAGTTAGACTATAAGACCGAATAACATTCTGTTTGACATAATATAATTAAGGCTAACAATGTGGGTTTGAAAAATATTTGAGAGTTTTGGGTTGTCTCCGCCTAAAGTTTGAGTGACTTCTCCATGATGGATGTAGGTGTCACCAATATTATTTTTCTCAGGGCTTGAAAGTATACCACGTTACCTCCCCTTCCATTGTACGACTAGATGCCCTATTCAACAAAGGCTTTTTGGGACGTTCAATGCAATACGAGTGTCAGTGGGTACCACATGCAAATCTTACATGAGGTAGTGAGTTTGTTCACCTTGTAGGTTGTGTCAGAGCAAGATGACTTCCACCAAGCATTGTCTTGATTTATTGAGCCAGGGATTAGACGGCGGTCGATGTACTCAAACATCTTAGTAATAGCGAATTGCCTGACCGGCTACCAAAATCCCTTGGGTCGTTAGCGAGCGCGCTTTTTATTGTCATAGAGAGCGAGGTACCTCTAATAATGCCCCAGATTCTTCGGCGTTTTAGTCACGTGAGAACTTAGTCGCGCGCGCGCGGGCAGATTGGTCGAACACATGTGATCTCTTTACATCTGGATTGACATGGTCATAAAAAATTTGGACTTGGAGCCAAAGGTCGATGCCATGATGAGGGACTTTTTGTAGTAAGTCCTTGAAATGAGTCCATGGCTTGTCGGACAGAGAATTCTCCAATTTATTGAACATCTAGGATATCATATGCCGGAGTTTTTGCGTGTCCTTACCCGACACAGAAAGAATTGAGCAAGGCATCAGGTATAAATCCTCCCATGTGGTGATGGATCCTGCTGGAAGATGTTCAAGCCAATTACTAGCTTGATCGCGAAGGGAAAATTGAAATAAACGCATGCACGTTCTTTCCCTATTTTCACTGTCAAGGTCAAGTGAGTCCACTAGTTTTAGGAAATCTTTAAGGTGTTAGTTTGGATCCTCGGACCGAAGTCCTGTGAATGACATTCTTTTTGCAACCACCGGAGTGGTGTCGATCGAGAGGTACAAGAACGTTGTACCCCATACTGGGAGCTCGATGGATTCCCTGAAGCCAGCATGGCTAGTTTTTAGGAGTAGTCGCCAAGAGTACGGATAGTATTCCTCGTCTCTCCAATGGTGGTTGACGAGAATGGTTTACAAAACTGATAACAAAGAACAATAGAACTATGGGGGGGGGAGGGGGGGAGGGGGAGAAATCTACATATGCGGAAATAAATCTTGACTTAGAAAAGGATTCAGCAAGTAGAACTAAGCTAACTAAGATCAAAACCTAACTATTTCCCCACGTACGCGCCCAAAACTGTTGCGTGTATAAGGCTTCTACAATAAGGTTTTACACCTCCCTAGGAAGGTACCTAACCGTTGTAGTGTAGTAAATAATCAAGACTCGAGGTTTGTTATCGTTCTGTAGGAATTGTTTGTGGAAGGCCTTGATCACGGTCTAACGAGAATTCTGAAGGTGAGAGAAGATTCTTTTTTGCGTGAGAGAGTTTTTATTTATAGGAAATGCAGGTTCATCCACATATATTGGAGAGGTTTTGGTTGGTTTTAGCTATTAAACTAAATAAAACTATACGCTACTCGGTGATAACAAACACACACAATAAAAGACTGTGTTTATTTAATCATGTGATTACTCCCTAGATATGCTTCTCCTAGTGTTGTTGTCTTTGTCACACTTGTATGATCTAGAAATCATTTCCTAATCATGAACAAATTACATACGAATCCCAGCCTCTATTTTAATATTCCGTTAAAAGCAACGCATAGTAAGATAGTAGTTATGAAGACTATTACATTACAATCCAGCTCCACGTAAGAGTATCTTAAATGCATTTGAAATATAAGTTTAATCTTAGTAAGGATCATACATAAAGTTCTGTCTACTGCACCAAGTGTGGAGCGTGAGAAGAGAAGTGACTGTAATCTCATCACACCCGATGTATTCATTTCTACATCAATCATATTTTCCTAGACATATCAACAGCGTGCGAGCGCGCGTGACAAAAGTTGGTTTTCTAAAACCTAGCATGCAAATGCCATCACAAGAAGCACACCACTAAGATCTAACATCCATAGTTTACATACAATCATAAATAAATACAATAGAAGGTTTAGCCAAGCATGTTAAAGATAAAGTAAGAACAAATAAGAATCACACAACAAGACATATTAAATGATTAAGATAGTCTTACTTGATTAAAACATGAATTGAAGAGAGTACAATAGGGTTTTGAGGCCCTAAAATCGTCCCTTACAGCTGCTAAATGAACTACGGTTTGTCATTTTCTTTTACTCTAAAGTTACACACTTAAAACCCAAACGGATTTGTATTTATAGGAAAATCGCTGCGACGGCGTCGCGTGTTAATCGTGACGTCGTCATGAATAGAATATTCTAGATAATGAGTTGGGTCGTACAATCTGATGCCGTTTGAGATCTGTGACGACCGTCTAAGATTGGTTGTGAACAAAGCGTCACGTGTAATATTTGATTGCCTCTCCAGCTTCTGAGTAGAAATTCTTGAGAGATGTTGGTTGTAGGTTCGTAGTCTTGTCTGTTTCTCTCCAAAGATTCCCAAGTCACGTGTATTTCTTCCAAATACCTTCCAAATACAAAATACCTGAAAAAAAATGATTAAGTACCTATTTTGGGCATAAACACGCGATTTAGAGGGTTAAACGACCCCAAAAAAGTGTATAAAATGACACCTCATCAGTGCTAAACTCTTTCGATTATCCATGCACAATATAAGGGGGGGGGGGGATGGTTAAGTAGATGACTAATAAAGTGGAAGTACAAAAGACTGACCATTTAAATTACTGTATTGGAGTTATAAGGTGGTTAAGTTTTGGAATCCATTCCCTTGATCCAGCCAGAACCGGAGGGATCTACCTAGGGATATTCCACTAGATAGTGTAGAAGTCCTTAGGTATGAAAAAAAGAGTAAAGTGAGATTAAGAGAAATGTGCCGACTGAGATGGAGCTAGTACTGGAACAAACCCAACAAGGTACTAGTTATGAAGTCTCAGAAAGCGCTGAAGGGGTTGAAGAATTAAAAAGAAAAGTTAAGATAAAGTGTGGTGAAAAGACCCTAAGCCCTCCTTACACTTAGGCAGGAAACGCTTGGTTCAATCATTTTGATGTTAAGACGAGGGCAGGAGCAAAGTATGATTGCGGGCGGCATTAAAGGACTAACATCATGAACCTTGAGTGATGCACTGTGCGCTCGCGCGCGCTCCCTAGCCACTCAGAAGCTTCTCAAATGATTTCTATTTCATGATTCTTACAGAGATTACACGCATTTCTATCAATTTCCCTCACACTCCGAGTTAGTTGGTATTAAAAAGATGGCAGTTTGCTCCAGCCTCGGATCACTAAACCAAAGCGCATATTTGAGTCTAGAGCCAAAAGAGATCCGTCACATAATCCTCATTAGGACACTTGTCAAAATTATGCTTGCTAATTCACACAATGTGAAAAACAAGAAATATATATAAAGAGTCCTATGCATTATCCTTGTGATTTTGCCAGAACATCCTAGTGATACTTAAAGTATTCACAGTGAAGATGGAAATCCTGCTTGAGCCAACATCAAACAAGCTCTTGGTAGGTGACTTGTGAGATCCTACAAGGATCGAACTTATGACACTGGATATCGATTCGGTCCAGCTTATGAATTGAAATAAATGAATTTTGAAAAGATCAAAATTGTTGGTGTGTTATAAAAACCGTTTTCATCTTAACACACCGACTGATTTTCTAAATCAATTTTCAATATTATGTCTATGGGAAGCCTCACAGGGGTATCTGGACATAGGAAAGCTGAACACGAATTGATGGCTTAATCCGGAAGATAGTAACTTACCGGTTCACTCTTACCGTGTTGTCTGCTTTGAGACGCTCTGGTAATAAGAACGGCTAGTGCAGCTGTGAAACCCTGTCAAGGAGATTCTTCGAAATTCTACCTGATCACAGACAGTATTTATACTGAGTAACGGGGAACCGTGGTTGTTACAACCGTATTCGACGAGAGTTGGGAGGCGGAGGAAGTGGGGGGCGACTTTCGTCCATATATGTTGTTTATCACTAACCCATTTATGCAGATTTCTTGACGATGGTAGCAGTTTCCCGATGACAAGTCGAAGCCAATACCACATGCTCATACTCGACCGACATATATAAAGACATCATGAAAGCTCAAGTACATGTTTTAAGACTTCTGCTACTCTGATACCGTACGTATTTCTTGAATTGACGAAGTATTAAGTTGATATCGTACGTCCTCCATAAAGTAACGAAGTGTTAAAGTTAAAGAATATCAAGAAAGATGGTTACACACGCTTTCAACATCAAGAACAGTATGAGCATGTTGGTCCAGAAGTCACAAGATCACAAGAAGGCAAAATATCACAAGATGATGATAAGAGATTATGCTTGGTTGATGATCTCAAAGAAATTCAAGATTCACATTCAAGTAAAGCCTATTAGAACAAGCTCAAGCCTAAAGTCAATGACCACTACAACATATCACAAGTTAAAGACTACGAGCTCAAGACTAAAGTCAAAGCATAGTATGCTAGGTTTAAGTTTTTGTAAATTGGAGTGACCTCCCTTAGGGGGAGATTGTTAGGAATACAAAAAGTATCGATCACTTCCAAGCCAACCAGGCCAAAGGCTCATGGAAATCATATGTAAAGTTAGTAAGCTAACCAGGCCAAAGGCTCATGGAAATCCCATGACTAAGCTCATGGCCGGCCATAGCTAGGAGTATTTATACCCTCTCCATACATGGAGAGGGTGTTGGTTGTTCATTTTCTCACATAGTTAATCTAATATTCTTTTCTTTGTTTCTCTCTCTAAGTGTTCATCCAACCACCTCTTTCTCTCTCTAAAAACCCTAGATCGAATCCCATACTATATGTGAAAAGATAATTCTAAAACAATCTCATTGTGGGATTGACGATTGGATGTATAGAACAAGTATGCACGGTCTAATTGGGGCTGAAAAATCATGTTTTTAGGCTAGACCGGGTTAAATCTTGTGCATGCATAAACTTAGATTTTTGTGGGAACAATTTTTGAATAAAAATGATGTTAATATGTGTCAAAAATATTATTGGGGCCTACTTGGGTCGTTTTATGTGCTTTGGGTAAAAATTAGTGCATGCAAGTTTGGTAAAAACGTAAAAGTGGGCTGTGATTTTTGAGTACCCATTTTGTTTAAGTCATAACTCATTGATAAAAATAACTTTTGATGTGTTTCAAGAGCCTAAAATCATCTACCTAGTGTCTAGTTTTCATAATATCCAGAGTCAAGCAATGAAATGGAGATTTGGTTAGTAAAAATATGAAAATAGTACAGGTGTGTAATTTTGAAATTAGTGGACTAATTTTGTTATGCAACTTTAAAAATATATAGAAAAATAATAAAGTGGTCTTTTTATGAAATTCTAACTCTCAAGGTTTGATATAAGACTTAACTACACAGAAATTAAATTTCATAAAACGTGGGTCAAGTTTGGGTATGATTTGGGCAAAGGTGGTAAGGGTGGTCGAAACAATCCAGTTTTTATGTTTTGATCAAGTGTCGTGTTTTAAACGTAACTCACTCATACTAGCACATGTAGCCCTAAACCTTGGTCGAGAAATAAATCATAATATTTAATTGATGTCACTAGAAGCCCAAAAACCACATTCAAAGTTAAACCTATTTTATGACCTGTACAAGACGGTATGTCCAAAACTGACATGTTTTATTTGTTAAAGGCATTTTGGTAATTTAAACACATGGAAAGGTCCATAAAATTTTGTGTAGACATATAAGGTACTATAATAACACCCAATAAGAGGAAAAAAATTGTAAAGACCATTAACTTAGTTAACGAAACACCAGAATTGGACTAAAAACTGGGACATAAATTGGTTAATTGGGTTATTGAACAAATGGAACACTTAGCACTAAAAATGTATGAAAATGATTAATAAATAAGTTTTTGTCATATCTGAGCATATCGTTAGAACCTAATTAGTGCCTCGTCAACTGTTATAGGTCTTACTTAGAAGGGCGCGTTTTAAGGGTTTCTCCTCGTTTCACTCATCCAAGCTAGATTTTGCATCTTTTTGATACTAAGGTGAGTAATCACAAAAACTCCCTTTTTAAATGTTTTTACATGTTTTGGGGTTAAATGCATGAGTATTATTAGACTAAAAACCTTGGTTGCCTGTTTATGACTTGATTATTTTTCAACTTATAAACTTTGACTATATTGAACTATGATTTGCTTTATTGAACTTATTATTGTCTAGGTTAGAAGTGGGTAACTAAAGGTTGAGAGAGATGAGGAGGGTTGTTACCCAGCGTATGGATGTTTACTACTATTTTAATTTAGTCTTGCCATGACATGGGATGGTGTCTGATTATTAATTTACATGTTATTACTGTTATTTGTAATGATATTTTTAAGACCTTATTGGTTTGTCGTTCGCACTCCAACTTATACGTACCGTACGTACGTCTCCCCTGTCTACAGAGCCTTAGATATTAGCGCTACTTGATGTTACTAGAAGCACATGAAGCCTTATACCTCGGTCGGAAACTAAATTATAATATGTAATTAATGTCACTAGAAGCCCAAAAACCACATTCAAAATTAAACCTATGATAAACTTTTACGACATATACCACCTATCTCACAAATTATATATCACATGTCTCCATCGAGACTCGAACCCACAACCAATAGGTTGATGGCCATTCACATACCGCTGGACCAAAAGGCATTCCGTTCCTAATTGTCATAGACTTATAGTGTCGGGTTGTGGTATAAGACATGTGATTTTTTGTCAGTTTGGGTGATTTTGGAGTCTTATGTTATTACATTGTACATGTCATGATAATTAATGGCAATCTATTCAAACCCAACTCTTCTTTAATTGAGGACAAAGAATCACAATCAAATTAGAAAGAGTACAACTGTAAGGTGTAGTTCCCATTTTGGGACAAGGTACCCTGGAAATGTAACATATCTTTATGCTTTAAAGATACGTGTCGTCATGTTACACCCAACAACACAAGTTTTCCACTGCAATCCTTAAATGCGTCAATTGTACCTCCTACATTTGAGGATGATAAAGAACCACGTCACATCTCTTAACTTATATTTATCAAAACCTTTTATAATACTTTTCAAATAAAGCATGGTTTCGTTTGATCGTTTTTTAAAATCTTGTTAAGAGAAATGTTGTACAATATAGATTTTGTCAATTCATCAGTGCTTTAAAACTTTGGCTAGTTAACCTTTCTATTAGTTGAATGACACATGTTCAACTTGTTATGTTGGAAGGTTATGTGCATGGTTATGTCGTTATGTGTTTGTACACATGTTTAGGCTCAACATACATAGCTAGATAGGTACTTGATCTATGTCATAAAATTCAATCATCAAAAATTCAAAATCTATAACTAAATATGACTCCTAACCCAAAAACTTATTTGTAATATAACATATTAACCATTTAATATCATGAGTTTACGCAAAGAAAGTCAAGAACACATATAGTATACATAATTAACATAAGATCAAGAATCATTTACCTTTTAACAAATTAAACAACGGACAACGAATCTTGAAAATGCGCATACGTGTTAAACTAACAAACGCGTGAAACCACTTAGAATCAAATTATAATCCTCTATGTGATACACCACAAAATTACGTTTCTAAGCAAACAATTAAGTATGCTAGTACTAGTAGTGCTAAAGCTAACGAACACTTGATCTTCTTGAAACAAGCAACAAATCGATACCCTTGTGGTAGTAGGGTCGATCGAACAAAACAACCCAAAACCCTTTTGGGTTCTTGATCCCGATCGAAAAAGCACAAGGAGAAAAATGAGAGAATTTTAGGGATTAGGTTTTTCAAGCATTAGTAAATAATGAACCCAATACCTCCATATATAGGGTAGATTACTTGTCTTAAAGGTAAGGCCAACCAAACCTAACCCAATTAGTAATCATCCCCCGTCGATAAAGGTCAAGGGCAAAGGGATTTCCCGAACTCAACTTTCCATTCTGTTTGGGCAATTAAGTTCCTTATAAAAACATTTAACCGACCGTTTTGTAAATCTGTTAAGGTACTATATAATTAACCGCCAGTTATCGCTTTATTATTATTATATATTACAAATAATAATATTAATGAATAATTGTTTGCGTATTAAGCTTTGCGTCCCCATAGCTCACAGAAATTTGCCGAGACATAATATATTTAAATATATATACATAACAGGCGGCGCGGAGGAGAAGAAGGAGACCGGGCCACTCCTTAAACCAAACTAATTTTCATTTATTACTGTTAGTAACCAATGACTTCGAGTTTGTTGGCAAAAGTATTGTATTAAAATTAAAAGATTTATTAAAAAAATTATAATTACATTTCAATGAGTATAGATACAAACAAAAATATTATGGGTCAAGCTCGAAACTTTACATAGATTTATAACTTTTATAATGTCTTCAGCCTTTACACACCGTTCTTGAGCAGCCGCGAGCTCCTTACGTCTCTCTATTAGATCAGTTCGGGCACCCTGTTTAACCAAAAGAGTTTGCTTTCATCTCCATAAGCGAACTAGTTTTTTAAGGCTTCATTCTATGTTTAAATGATTTGTAACTGAGCTTGAAACACGATACATGCTTGTGCTTGTGACACCCGAGATTCTATTTCTTGCATCTTAGAAATAATGGTTGTAACGTGACTGGTTTCAATTAGCCTATAAACTTCACAAATAACCTTGAGGAAACATGTTCTCACATAAGCTATTTGGAAAAAACAGTCAGCTAAAATGTCACCGTGTTTAGGGATGGCAACGGGCGAGAAAAAACCCATAACCCGCGGGTACCCGCATCGTGATGGGTGAGTAATAATCCCGTCATTTTTAACCACGGGTGGGTCGTGGGTGATAAAATGAACCCACCAGCAGGTGGTGGGTGGGTGGCGGGTAATGTATAAACCCGTCACACCCATTTAAAAACACCCGCGATTATACCTTTCAAAATACCCGTGAAGACGTTTTTTATTGAACTTACATTTATTATATTACTTAAATATTTATCAAGTTATTAGTAGATATATTTAATAATCACATACGTCCATTTTGAGGTTCAAAACTATAATTAGAATATGAATTATGAAAGTATCAAATATATATATACTAAATATCTCAATTATCAAACCAAGTTCGTTTATACTTGGTCTTGCGATTTTAATGCGCAAGTAACAACTAGTCTTGAGCAATAATTCATGAGTTACATAGTATTTTATATTTTTTTAATGTATTAATGCTATTAGTAATATATAATTAGTGGAAGGTTTACCAATTATGCGCATATTTATCAATATATTGTAACTTATGCATCTTCTTATCAAATTTGATTTTCAAAACATTCGGAAACATATGTATAAATTTTAGGTTTCATAAACCCACGGGTTTACTAGCGGACAATGGATACCCACGGGCATGAGTAAAAAATTGTACCCACATACGGGTGACGGGTGGGTGACGGGTAAGAGAAACATCATGGGTGCGGGTGACGAGTTAGAAGTACCCATGCCCAATACTTAGAGATGTCATCGCTAACCGTGTTTCTTAAAAATGGCTTCAAGTATGGAAGCACTACTATGTTTCACGATGTAGCCTTGGACACTTATTAAGTCACCTGGAGGGGTGCTTGTCTACCTGTAAAATTAGGTACAGATTAGAGGTGGTGTCACACCCCGCCAAGGCGGAAACGCGAGGCGTAAACAAGAACGGATATCATCACAACACATGGTGTCTATATAGAGAATACTAAAATGAAAACTAAAGTAAAGCAAAGACACAAAGTGTCATAACAATACCCAAAACCTAATGGTGTCTTTATTAATGAGAAAGAAGTCTCGTCAATAAATGACATGCAAAACATAATCCAAACAATTCATGCAAACGCATTAATTCAAACAGAAAGCATAAATAAACTCCAAGCATCCTACGGTCTCTTCTAGCCACTTCGCTCTATCTTAGCACCATTAATCTCACCTAAAAATGATGCTTAAAACGTCAACATAAAGTTGAGCGAGAATCATAGGTTTACGACATACAACAATATCCAAAATAAACTTTCAATTAGCTGTTGCAATTACCAAAACAATTCATGACAACAATTAACAACAACGGGACGGAACGTGCCCACGATCCACAATCATATCAACTACATATGTGCGCTACATGGCCTCATATTAGCTCACGCAGTCTTACCACCGTCAAACCTCGTTTTGCATATTGGGATCCACAATACCAAACATATCATATCGCAACACAACGGGACGGAACGTGTCCACGATCCAAAACACATAACAACAGCAAGCTTAAATCATTTTAAACACGACAACAAGACAAGCATCATTTCACCACGCCAAAATAACATGATAAAAAGAGGTTAATGAAACTCACATTTGCTTAGCTTTCCAAAAGATTCCAACAAATAGCTTCACAAACAACTAGCACAAATCTAAACAACAAAATAACTCGTGTTACACGCTACTAAGAGCCAAAAGCTTAACGCAACATTAACAGATCATATGATGGGATGTTTTAATAGGGGTTTAATGTCCCATCATGGTTCACCCGACACCATGCCCAACCTTAACCGCTTCATTAACACATTACATTAGACAACTCCTTTTTAATCAAAACTGCAGAATTTTAGTGTGACTTTACGCACCTAAAACCCTTACTTAATGACTCTCATAATTCATACCAAAAATCACACATGATCCCTTATGTGTTTACTAACTTCCATGAGATTCCCAAGTATTAATTATATGTGTAACCATCTCAAATAAAATCAAACTTCAAAACAGTCCCAATTCGGATCTGATTGCACACTAAAAATTAGGACCCTAAAAACCATACTTAGACAACAAATCAGAGGCTAAACATTTATGGAAGTTTAATAGACGCATAGAACTGGACTTCTATAAAAGGACTAATCCTAATTCGAATTTTATGTAGGGGTTTTACTCCCCGAAATTAGACCCAAATCTGACCCGTATTTACTATTTTGACAACTTTTCTTGCAAACAATATTTGAATGACTTCCCGACCTCATAAACCTTCAAGGCCAGATTTTCTTAAAACTAGACTCTCTGAGCTACGTTATAGGCACTAGAAACTTGACAAAAGCTATTAACATCATTAAGATAATGGCTGAACAACACAGCCCTAATTATGCCTTAATCCAAATCAAATTCTAACGCGAATTAAGTTTAACCAATTACATCCATAAGCTTCTAATTAAACCCTAATCATTATAACATGATTATTATATCATTAATTTACTGATTTTACAAAACCCTAATTCCATCATAATAATTATTACATGAATTAATGATTAATAACTAACAAGGATTAATTAAACATACCTTAAAGCTTGTTTCCTTCACAAAATCAAAACCCTAAAATTTTCTCTTCTTCTTTTTCTCTTGGATCGGTCGAACAGTATATGAGAGAGGGTTATTGGATTTTATTTTGTATTTATAGACCCCCAATTAATTATAGATAAGATCTAATTAGAGTTTGTTTCCTTTTAAAACTCATTTTCTTTTTGGGCCGGACGATCCCCCACTATATATATATTTTTTTTTTATTAAATTATTATTTAACTAATTACTTGCATTATCTTAAGTTTTTATAAAAACCTTAGCTTGTTTGCGCATACCTTATTGCTTAAATGCAATTTACTAGACTTTTAAGAATAAATAACTTTTCACTTCTATTAACCCTAACTTTCCAAAAACAGAAATTTCATTTCTTTCACATCCTTACTACTAGAACCTAATCGTCTTAGTGTTAGATATGAAAATAATTTGTAACACTTTGAGAGTTTTGATTGTTTGTCAAATGTTCAATAACCGTCAATTCATTCCCTGGAACAAGTTTGATTCACGTAGAATCGCACCATCGTTGCTTTCCAGTTGACACAAGTTTGATTCTTGTAGAATCGCACAAGTCACCTACCAAGAGCTTGTTTGATGTAGGCTCTAGCAGGATTTCCATCAACAATTTGAAAATCTTCGAGTTTCACTCGTATGTTCTGGCAATATCACAAGGAAATGCTAGGACTCTTAGATAGTCTTGTTTCACACAGTGGTGAAGAGACAAGATAAATGGATATTGGGTTCCTAACGATATTAATTGACGATCTCTTAGCACTAGACTCATAGTGCGTTTTGGTTCTAGTAATCGAGGCGGAGCTTCTGACTTCACGGGAACAGCCACCTTTTCATAAACAACTAACGTCGGAGTGAGAAAGTCAATAGATAACGTGTTTAGTCTCCGTGAGAAATGAAACATAAATCTTTTGAGAGATTCTGAGTGGCTAGGGAGGGTTGTGCATTGCATCACTGGGTCCATGATGTCAATCTTCAATGTCAGCAATCATCTTAGTGATTCTGGCAGCATATGTATTGACTCGTTTCTGCTCTAAGATTATGGAGGGCTTCTTCCTTTGCACACCCTTTAGTCCTTACAATTCATTTTAATTCTTTCAACTCCCTTCAAATGCTACCGAGACTTCATGACTAGAACCTTGTTGGGTTTATTCCAGTACTAGCTCCATCTCAGTCGGCACTTTTCCTTATTCCTCACTTTTACTGCATTTATATGTCAGACGCTAAGGACTTCTACACTAACTAGTGGATGTCCCTGGGTAGATCCCTTCGATTGGCTTGGATCATTGGAATTGTACCTAACTTACCAACCTTATAACCCATAAAGTAAAATTCCATGTCGGCTCTTTTTGGTAGCGAGTTCTCCTTTCCATAAAACCAATTGAAAATTCAATTAAAGTACTTTTGATATAAATAACAAAGCGTTTTAGTACCCTCGATCGTAAATTTTTTTTCCTTCAGAAACGCTCCCCCTCATAACTGGTGCTTCGGTATTCTAAAATTGTTTAAGGCACGTTTGGGGGCGGAGTAAATACATGATCCTAATAATCACGATTATTATTATAACACATATTTTTAATCACATTTTCTTCTCATTCTCCCCTTATCAAAATCTTTTAAACCCTTTGACATTTTGGATATCATTGATTAAATATGTTATAAAACTTGGGAGAAAAGTGTGGCCATAATTCCTAAGTCGTGTAAGAAACATATAACTGCTCCCCCTCAATCGTTGAGGGATCTAAATTATTCCTACACTTAATCATCAAAAGATTCACTACTTACTAATGTACAAGATATATTATTCACATGAGAAAATATTGACCTTTTTATTGTAACGACGATGTCGTCCTACTTTTTCTGTTGATCAGTCCTTAGTCAATATCTCTTATTCTTCCTCCATACAAAGCTTCCATGCCCTTCGATAGATCCTCCTGATCTGTAGTCTTTTCTCAATCATTGAGATGAATCTTTGCTCTCCTCTTTGTCATCTCTGTACCATTTCCTAGTCTCCATGCCCTTATTGTACTCGAACAGATGAAAGTCTTTAACCATGTGATCCAGCTTTTCCATGTCCTTTTCAACGTCCCAAAAACACCAAAAATTAAAACCAGACCAGTAGAGAAAGAGCACTCAAATTACGAAAAAACCAATGCACTAAACTTTGTGGTATCTCATTCAGCCTCATCAACTTTCTCTGATCATTTCTGTCTCTGTAGATAACGACTCTTGGCTTAGGGACAATCATATAATCTTCTTTGAAGGAATAGTCAGTTGCATCCCAATTAGGACGTTCGAGGTTGAGCTTTGTTTGATATCTCTCAATTCCGAGCTGCAAATCTCCCACACGATTCCTGATGACCAGGTTTCTGATCAACATGTTGACTGCTGTGTGTAGATGGATCTTGTCTGATTTAGACAGATGGTTGAGTTTGTCTTGAATATTGAGTAGATACAGATCTTCAAAATCATTTGGATGAAGGTTTTTAAAATCCTTTTTTGAGATCTTGTACTCTTTGTAGTCAGCTCGCGAAGAAATAAATCTCTCCCAAGTATTTGTTAATTCATATTTTTCTTCAAAGTCTTGACACGGAACACACTGAGAATATTCGCCATCTGGATACGACTGCATTCACGATCTGGAGGGCTCACTATGTTTGTTATGTACAATTTCTTTCTACTGAACCACCAGTGGTGATTACCAATAAGCTGCACTGGATGTCAAATCGCGTTCAGCTATCACCACAAAGACGGAACTAATTCTTCTAGTCCAAAGTCTAGGTAACGAGCGGCTTTGAGCTTGGATATGGATAAGGCAGTTTTTCGTTCTTTGTCCCTGTCAGAGGTATTCCACGCCGAATTTGATGACCCTCAGGATTAATTAAATAAACCTTACGTCCAAAGCATCTTATGGCATTCACCATCTAAAATTTAAAGAAAGACGTTGTCTTGTGAAATGCTTTAACAATGTTGAAAGCTGGACCTTCCAAATGAGCATTTGCAAGCTTCTTCTTTCCTGTTCGTTAAACCAACTGCAGAACCATTGGAATGAAGGAACCCTATATTCATAACGTCTTCCTTTGAAGCTTGTTCTTCGCAGAGGAACTTATACGTTGTGGCGTACATTTGCCCAGTTGTTCTCTGGTCCTGGAAATACTCGGGGAATGGTCCATTCTGGTTCAGGCGTAGCTGGTCTTTCATCTTCTGGAATCGGTTTAAACCATGTAGTAGCCGTTACCTTGGGAATATGAGCGTTATCAGTGTCCTTCAATCTGAGACAAGCCTCTTCATCTTGTTTTAGAAACGTCATAGAGGAATGTTCTGAAGTGTCCAAATCGTTCATATTGGGCATCGAAGAAGTGAAATAATCAACATCTCTTGTGTCCAGTGAGTTTGCCAGCCAGTTGAGTAAGAGTTGGATGTTGTTTGGACGCAGATGCATCAGAATCCTGTGGTTTCTTCGAACTTTACTCATCATCTTTAAGATGAGGTTGAGCTGACCCAGAAGCACCTGAATCGTGTCTTCTGCTTTTTGTGCCTTAACCCTGGTTTGATCCAGCTGAAGGGCCTTCATCATCATCATCATCATCATCTTCATCATCATCACTCTCATATGCTTTTCTTTTGTTCTTTAACCCTGTCCTTTAACCTCCTTATCCATGGCATATTCATACCCTGCATTAACGCTTCCTTAAGAGCATGGTATAGATGAAGTTTGGCAGGATTTCTGTTTGCAGACTGTACTTAAGCATGTGTTTTTGAAAGAGAGCATTCTTTAGGATCAAATTCTTCAAGTGTAACTTTATCAGTTGACCGTGATGGTAATAGTAACGTTATGACTCTGTTCTTCTCACCTTGTTCCTTTTTTTATTCTGATAATCTCTTTCGGACTCTTTTTAGATTCTTGATTCTTGATAGACTCTGAGCCAGGTAGCACACAGTATTTCTCAATTAAATCTGCAGTGTGTCGTTCAAGAATCCTAAGGAGAGCATCATCAAGTTTTATTCCTAGATACTTATCAACAACTGTAGGAACTTGGGATTTAATAAAGGCCAAAATAGTAGCAGAGTGATCAGTCTTCTTTACTTCAGACATATCTTGCTCCAATTTTGTCACTCTTAGCTGAAGGGCGATGAATGGAGTGATCTAGGGAGAGTTGTGTGACGGTTTGATGACATGGATCAGTATGGTGGAATCAGATCATTTACAACTTTATGATTCTCCTGATCATCTTCGTTGGTTTTGTCATAAAAGAAATTGATCCCCAAAGTTATCATGCCTTCTAGATTTTTTTCATGGACGACATATAACCAAATGACTTTCTGGAATATCTTTCGATGACGACGTTCGTCAGTTATGAGTTTCAGGTTTTCATGAACCTATAGGTAGCGGCTGTAGCGAGGAAATTCTTCAATTCAAACATTTAAGGCCATGAGCTCAGGTTTGGTCCCAGTAAAGAGAACACAAATAAAATCATGTACTTTTCAAGAGTCTGATCCAGTCTGATCCTTCTTGAGCATGGGCTCAGGGTCTGGTCCAGCCAAAGCCTCATGTGCTTTTCCAGGGTCTGATCCAGCCTGGTCTTCTGCACGAACAGATATCCCTACTCCTGATGTCACTGTGGACGAAGCTACTTCACCTTGTTCTTTGTCACCTTTAGGAGCAGCGGCTTCTGTTCCACTTTCTGTTCGTTCTGAATCAGTTGTTGATGAAGATTCATGGACCACTTTCTTTGATGTATCATCTTCAGGTTGAGAAGAGGGTCCAGTTGTCGAATCATGAGGTGCTTGATCACGCCTTTAAAGGATAAACTGATCCGTAGTACTTTTCTTCTTTGACAAGATCCGGATCAGGAATGAGCTACTTGTTCTTCGGTTCCAATAGCCTTAACCCTTATCCCACTACTTCAGTAGTTGGGAGTTGTTCAGATCTGGATCCTCCGATCACTACTCCTCCAACAGGTGCCTGACCTTGTGGCAGAAAGGAAGGATCCAAGCTAAGCTTAATTGCTCGTTCTATTCACATCACACCTACAACAACCTTCTCCCTTTCTTATGCGCCATCCAAACTCATCTTCTTATGGCCAGTTATCGAGAGCAGATCATCACCTTCTCCTTTTTTTTGGGAGGAACAGGTTTATTTGTTGAGCTTTCATCATCTTCATCAACAAAGTTGGAAAAAAGCCTTGTTCCTTTTATAACTTTCTTTCCTGTGGAGCTTACGCTTAGAAGGCTTTTTTTGTCATAGACTTAGGTTTGTTTGGATGAAGTTAGGCTTGGTTGTGTTGAAAGTAGAAGTAGTTGGGGCTTCTTGGTGGTGCACGCTTGTTGCAGGTTCAGGTTGCTTTGCATGACTATCCCTGTGGTGGTTTTTCTTTCGTATTCTTAGCATACCATTCCAGATACTTTGGATATAATGAAGATTGGTGAATGGCTTGAAGCAATTCAATTGGTATTGGGAATCGCCATTCCCAAACACTTCATATGTTTCACCTTTCCGAGATAAACTTGAGATTACCTAGCAGAAAGTCATGCTCCTGAAGATGACAAAGTAGACGTCATGTCTTTTATGTACTCACTGGAGTCCCCCAAAATAGTAGATTATTCGATCTTAGTAAACCCGCCCGTAAGAATGAGGAGAGGAACTGCTTTCATCTTCTTATGTCTTTCAGACTGGCTTTTATGACTGCCTTGTGTGAGAAGATGTCTAATCCCTTGAGTAAAACTCTTCCCATAACAGTTCTGATGATCAACATTAGTTTGAGTGACAAATGCCCCCACAACATTTGTAGCACTGGGTGGCTTGGTTTGTCAACCACCGAGATGTATTTCCGGTTTAAGCCAACTGGTTAACTCCATGTTAGAATTGCTCTCCATGCTGATATACATAATTCACACGTATATTGGAGACAAATTCTACAGGTTTAAGGGTACACTCCATTGATTTACAAAATCAATCAACGTGTCACCAGTCGGAGTACTCAAATGGGTGAGTTTGGGTCGATAGGTGTTATAATCTAAAGGCCTTTTTAAGGAAGATCAACAACTTAGATTGAACATTGTTCATCAACAAGACAGCAAAAAACCCCATCTTTTCTCGTCATACTTCATAGAGTTCCAGAACTGCTGAATGTAATGAAAGAAATAGCCATAGCCAGAGAAATCTCTGAAAAAGTTGGTGTTACGCAAGATGTCCACAGATATCTAAAAGATGGGGTTCTTCTGTAATACTTTGAGCATCGAAAAGAAGATTGCTTTTCCTGATTTGTAACCATTGAGAGCGAGGTACAATCTGCTCATCTGTTCTTGCTGGTGCTTGAGCGGGAACATTTTGCTCTGCCATCGTATTCTGCATAAGAGTAATTAACAAAGGAAACAAGCATGGCAGAGAAACGATGTAGAAGAGAAGGTTGACATGACATGACACGCTCAATAACAGCAACAGTTTAGACCACAGGTTGCAAATTTTCAAGCAGATACAATGACATGTTATCTAAGCCATTAATTGTGATAGATAATTAATAGGGTCATAGGAATAGGCCTTAAATAAATTAACGGGCTTAATGGGCTAAATTTCTGAAAATAAGCCCAAACCGCCGCCAAGCAGTTTGTCAACCCGCCGTGAGGTGGATTGAGCAAACCGCCGCGAAGAAGAGCACCAAACCGCCACGAATATTTTAATATATTAATCAAACCGCCACGGAATAAAAATTTTGCAAAGGGCGGGATGGAATATTTTGATAATAAAGAAATATTTCGACGAAACCGCCGCGTGGCAGCGGTTTGGTTGAATTTAATATTTTAATATTAAAATTATCAACCCGCCGTGTGATTTCTATTTGCGGCGGGTTGATTCATGGCGGGTTGATTCACAGCGGGTTGCCTTAATATTTATATTATTTTATTCATACAGGTAAACCGCTGCCTCGCAGCGGTTTGGTCGAATATTTCTTTATTATTAAAATATTCATCCCGCCCTTTTCAAATTTTTACTTCCGGCGGCGGTTTGATTAATATATTAAAATATTCGTGGCGGTTTGGTGCTCTTCTTCGCGGCGGTTTGCTCAATCCACCTCACGGCGGGTTGACAAACTGCTTGGCGGCGGTTTGGGCTTATTTTCAGAAAATTTAGCCCATTAAGCCCGTTAATCATTTAAGGCCCATTCCTATGACCCAATTACTTATCTATCACCCATACGGGCTTAGATAACATGTAATTGTATCTGTTGAACAATTCTGCAACCTGTGTCCTAAACTGTTGCTGTTATTCGAGGCATGTCATGTCAATGTCAACCTTCCTCTCTAACATCGTTTCTCTGCCATGCTTGTTTCCTTTGTTAATTACTCTTATGCAGAATACGATGGCAGAGCAAAATGTTCCCGCTCAAGCACCAACAAGAACAGATGAGCAGATTGTACCTCGCTCTCAATGGTTACAAATCGGGAAAAGCAATCTTCTTTTCGATGCTCAAAAGATACAGAAGAACCCCATCTTTCAGATATCTGTGGACATCTTGCGTAACACCAACTTCTTCAGAGCGTTCTCTGCCTCTGCTAGTGTTCCTGCCATCTACATTCAGCAGTTCTGGAACTCTATGAAGTATGACGAGAAGACTAGGGTTTATTGCTGTCAAGTTGATGAACAATGGTTCAATCTAAGTGTTGATCTTCTTAGAAAGGCCTTAGATATAACTCCTGTCGACCCAGCTCACCCATTTGAGTTACCTCCGACTGGTGACACGGTGATTGATTTTGTAAATCAGCTGGGGTACCCTGAACCTGTAGAATTTGTCTCCAATATACGTGTGAATTATGTATATCAGCCATGGAGAGCAATTCTAACACTGATTAACCAGTGCTTAACCGGAAAGACATCTGGTGGTGACAAACCAAGACACCCAGTGCTACAAATGTTGTGGGGCATTGTCACTCAAACTAATGTTGATCATGTAGAACTGTTATGGGAAGAGTTTACTCAAGGGATTCAGACATTCTTCTCACACCAAGCAAGTTCATAAACCAGTCCAGGAAAGACCCTAAAGAAGAAAGCATTCCTCTCCTATTCCTTACGGGCGGTTTACTAAGATGATAATCTACTATTTGGGGAGCACCAGTGATGTACATAAAAGACCTGAGTCTCCTTGTCATCTTCCAGGAGATGACTTTCTGCTAGGTAATCTCAAGTTTATCTCGAAAGGTGAAACAGATGAAGTGTTTGGAATGGCGATTCCCAAACAATTGATTACTCAAGCCATTCAACAATCTTCATACTATCCAAAGTATCTGGAAATGGTTGCTAAGAATACAAAGAAAACACCACAGGATAGTGCAAGCAAGCAACCTGAACCTGCAACAAAGCGTGCACCCAAGAAGCCCACAACTACTACTCCAGTCAAACCAACCAAGCCAACTTCATCAAACAACCTAAAGGTCTCCTACAAAAAAGCCTTCTAAGCGTAAGCCTCCACAAAATTATAAAAGAAGCTTTCTTTCCAACTTGTTGATGAAGATGATGAAGCTCAACAAGAACCTGTTCCTCAAGGAGAAGGTGATGATCCTGCTCTCGAACTGGCCAAGAAGATGAGTTTGGATGCGCATCAAGAAAAGGGAGAAGGTGAAGGTGCTGATGCTGACATAGAACGAGCAATTAAGCTTAGCTTGGATCCTTCCTTTCTGCCACAAGGTCAGGCACCTGTTGGAGGAGTAGCGATCAGGGATCCAGTATCTGAAACAACTCCCAAACTACCTGAAGTAGTGGGCAAGGGTAAGGCTATTGTAACCGAAGAACAAGTAGCTCATTCCCTGATCGATCTGTCAAAGAAGAAAAGTACTACGGATCAGTTTATCCTTGTTAGGCGTGATCAAGCACCTCATGATTCGACAACTGGACCCTCTTCTCAACCTGAAGATGATACATCAGAGAAAGTGGTCCATGAATCTTCATCAACAACTGATTCAGAACGAACAAAAAGTGGAACAGAAGCCGCTGCTCCTAAAGGTGACAAAGAACAAGGTGAAGTAGCTTCGTCCACAGTGACATCAGGAGTAGGGATATCTGTTCGTACAGAAGACCAGGCTGGATCAGACCCTGAGCCCATGCAAGAAGACCAGACTGGATCAGACTCTGGAAAAGTACATGTGTCTCTTGCTGGACCAAACCCTGAGCACATGGATGAAGAATTCCTCGCTACAGCCTACCCAAAGGTTCATGAAAACCTGAAACTCATAACTGATGAACGTGTCATCGAAGATAATCCAAAAAGTCATTCTGGTTCTATGTCGTCCATGAAAATCTAGAAGCACTGATAGCCCTTTGGGGATCAATTTCTTTATGACAAACCAACCGAAGATGATCAGGAGAAATCTAAAGTTGTAAATGAGTCTGATTCCACCATACCTGATCCAGTCATCAAACCGTCACCACAACTCTCCCAGAGATCACTCCATTCATCGCCCTTCAGCTAAGAGTGGCAAAATTAGAGCAAGATATGTCCTTTGAAGTAAAGAAGACTGATCACTCTGCTACTGTTTTGGCTTCTATTAAATCCCAAGTTCCTACAGTTTTTTGATAACTATCAACGGAACAAAACATGATGATGCCACTTAGGATTCTTGAACGACACACTGCAGATTTAATTGAGAAATACTCTGTGCTGCCTGGCCCAGAGTCTATCAAGAATCAAGAATCTAAAAAGAGTCCAAAAGAGATTATCAGAATCAAAAAGAACAAGTGAGAAGACACAGAGTCAACTAAACCATCAGGTCAACTGATAAAGTTACACTTGAAGAATTTGATCTAAAGAATGCTCTCTTCAAACACATGCATAAGAACAGGACTGCAAACAGAAATCCTGCCAACTTCCATCTATACCATGCTCTTATGGAAGCGTTAATAGCAGATGAAGATGCCATGGATAAGGAGGTTAAAGACAGGGTTAAAGACCACAAAAGAAAGCATGATAGTATGATGAAAGAAGATGATGATGATGATGATGAATGAAGGCCCTTCAGCTGGATCAAACCAGGGTAAGTCAACAAAAAGGAGAAGACACGATTCAGGTGCTTCTAGTCAGCACATCCTCCTCACTAAAGATGATGAGCACAAGTTTCGAAGAAACACAGGATCTGATGCATCTGCGTCAAACAATAGCCAACTCTTACTCATCTGCAGGCAAAATCACTGACACAAGAGATGCTGTTATTGACTCTTCGATGCAACAAATCCTGAACCCGAATCTGGAACTCCGAACATTCCTCTGATACGTTACAAAACATAGATGAAGGGCATGTCTCAGATCTGGAGGACACTGATAACGCTCATATTCCCAATGTAACAGCTGCTACATGGTTTAAACCGATTCCAGAAGATGAAAGACCAGCTACGCCTGAACCAGAATGGACCATTCCCCCGAATGATTTCCCTGAACCAGAGAACAACTGGGCAAATGCATACGCCACAACGTATCAAGTTCCAGCGAAGAACAAGCTTCAAAGGAAGACGTATGATATAGGTTTCTTCATCTAATGGTTCTGCAGACGAACAGGAAAGAAGAAGCTCTGCAAAGCTAATTTGGAAGGTCCAGCTTTCAACCTTGTTAAAGCCTTTCACAGAACAATCGTCCCTTTCTTAATTTTAGATTGGAGAGATGCCATAAGCTGCTGACGAATAAGGTTGATTTAATAATCCTGAGGGTCAATCAAAACGCTGGAATACCTTCTGACAGGTGACAAAGAACGAAAAACTGCCTTATCCATATCCAAGCTCAAAGCCGCTCGTTACCTAGACTTTGGACTAGAAGAATTTAAGTTATCCGTCTTTGTTGGTTTGAAATGAACGCGATTATGACATCAGTGCAGCTTATGGTATCACACACTGGTGGTTCAGAAGAAAGCAATTTTACATCAACAAACACAGTGAGCCCTCAGATCGTGAAGCAGTCAGATCCCAGATGCGAATTCTCAGTGTGATCCGTGTCAAGACTTTCGAAAAATATGGATACAACTACTTGAGAGAGATAATTCTCGCCGAGCCTGACTACAAAAGAGTACAAGATCTCGGAAAAAGGATTTAAAAAAAACCTACAGTCCAAATGATTTTGAAGATCTGTATCTACTCAATATTCAAGACAAACTCAACCATCTGTCTAAATCGGACAAGATCCATCTACACACAGCAGTCAACATGTGGATCAGAAACCTGGTCATCAGGGAAACGTTGGAGGCTTGCAGCTCGAATTGAGAGATTATTCAAACAAAGCTCAACCTCGAACATCCTAATTGGGATGCAACTAACTATTCCTTCAAAGAAGATTATACGATTGTCCTTAAGCCAAGAGCCGTTATCTACAGAGACATAAATGATCAGAGAAAGTTGATGAGGCTGAATGAGATACACAAGTTTAGTGATGGGACGTTGACAAGAGTCATGGAAAAGCTGGATCACATGGTTAAAGACTTTCGTCTGTTCGAGTACAAAAGGCATGGAGACTAGGAAATGGTCAGAGGATGACAAGAGGAGGAGCAAAGACCTTCATCACAACGATTAAGAAAAGACTACAAGATCAGGAGATCTTTCGAAGTCTAGAAAGCTTTGTTGGAGGAAGAATAAGAGATATTGACTACAGGTTGATCAACAGAACAACGTGACGACATCGTCGTTACAATAAAAAGGTCAATATTTTCTTATTGTGAATAATATATCTTGTACATTAGTAAGTAGTGAATCTTTTGATGATTAAGTGTAGGAATAATTTATATCCCTCAACGATTGAGGGGGAGCAGTTATATGTTTCTTACACGACTTGGGAATTATGGCCACACTTTTCTCCCAAGTTTTATAACATATTTAAATCAATTGATATCCAAAATGTCAAAGGGTTTAAAATTTTTGATAAGAGGAGAAAATGTGATTAAAATATGTGAATAAATAATAATCGAGATATAGGACTCAATGTATATACTCCCGCCCAAACGAGCTAAACAAGTCGAATACCGAAGCACATTTTTAGGGGAGCGTTTCTGAAGAAAAAAAAGAACGAGGTACTAAACGCTATGATATTTATATCATAAGTACTTTAATTTGAATTTCAATTGTTTTATGTAAAGAGAACTGTAACAAAAGTCCGACCAAAAAATGAAAAAATTTTACTTTATTGGAGTTATAGAGGGATTGGTAAGGTTAGTACAATCCCAAATGATCCAGCCACAAACGAAGGGATCTACCAGGACAATCCACTATTAGTGTAAGAAGTCCTTAGGTTATGACATATAAAAGCAGTAAAAGTGAGAATAAGGGAAAAGTTGCCCGACTGAGATGGAGCAAGTAACTGGAATAACCCAACAAGGTTCTAGTCATGAAGTCTCGGTAAGCATTGAAGGGTAAGAATTAAAAAGAATTGTAAGGCAAAGGATGTAAAGGAAGAATCCCTCCAAAAACTTAGGCAGAAAACCGATCAATACGTATGCTGCCAGAAATCACTAAGAGATTGCTACATTGAAGATTGACATCATGGACCCAGTGATGCAATGCACAACCCTTCCTAGCCACTCAGAATCTCTCAAAAGATATCTGTTTCAATTCTCACGGAGACTAAACACATTATCTATTGACTTTCTCACTCCGAGTTAGTTGATATTGAACAGGTGGCAGCGCTCCAGCCCCGATTAATAGACCAAAACGCACTATTGAGTCTAGAGCTGAAGAGATCGTCAAATAAATATCGTTAGGACACATATCCGAATTCTCTTGTCATCACACACGTGAAACAAACCCCTTATCCTAAGAGTCCTACGCATTAATCCTTGTGATATTGCCAGAAACATCCGAGTGAAACGAAGATTTTCACAATGAAGATGGGAAATCCTGCTAGAGCTACATCAAACCAAGCTCTTGTAGGTGACTGTGCGATTCTACAAGAATCAACTATGTGTCAACTGGAAAGCAACGATGGTGCGATTCTACGTGAATCACACTTGTTTCCAGGGAATGAATTGGACGTATTGAACATTTGACAACAACAAAACTCACAAAGTGGTTATAAAAATATTTTCTATATCTAACCTCAAGACTGAAGTTTCAAATCAATTTTCTCCTTTATTGCTAACTGTTTCATTACAGAATCATTAAAAGATGGATGATGGAAATTGGAGTTTCCAGTTACAGAAATGTCAAGTCAATTCACAAATAGGCTAAACACGACCTACACTTGATATGAAGTTAAGAAGAATCTCATAAAGGTTTCAAAGCATCCGCAAAACTCTGATATCAAATAATATCTTCACAAGTGTATCAAAATGGCGATAAATTACAAGATGATGTAAGATTATGTTTGGCCGATGATCTCAAGAAAGCTCAAGATCACAGTCAAAGACAAGTCAATGATAAATCAAAAGATCTCTGCCACAAACGTACAAGACATTAAAAGAAGAATCATATCTCTACGAGCCAAAGACTGAAGTGATTAAGTTTAGTATTTTTAGGGGTGACCTCCCTCAGGGGAGATTGTTAAAGATGTTTAGAAAAAAGACTCGCCACCCAGGTGTTTTTAAACTGTTTATTAATAGCTCGTAGTTAATAGTTTACCGTATGACTTTTGGTAATTAACCGGGTACTAATACCCGATATATTGTAAGAACTATATATATATATTCCTCTTCCAACTTTGGAAGAGGAATCTAGTCATTTATTCATTTTCCATTTAAACACACTTGTTTCTCTCTCTAGAAAACCTCTCATGTGTTTCTCTCTCTAGAAACTAGCAAAGTCCAAGAATCGACCCCGTGTTATGATATATGATATACCACAAGGTCAATTTTGATGAGATTGAAACTAAAAATATTGAGTTGGAACATCAAGTGGCGTCATTAATTAAGGAGAATGAACACTTGAAGTTGACTTACCAAAGCTTGTTTGATTCAATCAAAAAGTCGCGGGTTCAAACAAAAACTTCAAATGTAACACAAAACGAGGCAGAAAATCTAAAGTCTCAATTGTTTGAATTTGCAGAAACAAAGTTCAATAACATTTTGGGAAAGATTGAATTATTCAAAAAGAATCAATTTGATTCCTTTTCAAGATCAAATGTTGATTTTGTATTCTGACCTTTAAAAAGGATTCGGGGGAGAATATTATGGGATAAATGAAAATGTAAGTTTTCAACAAAGTTGTCGAGCTTGAAAAGTATTAACTCAACAAACAAAAGAATTTGATGATGTCAAGCATGAATTGCCGAACAAACACAGCTAATTTTGCGGCGTATTTTGAAAAACTTGAAAAAACAAAAGTTGTTCTTGAACGACAATTGGCTCGTAAGGTTGACGATTCTAAAGCCGAAAAATATTGATTTTTGAAAGAAATTAATCATTTAAGGACTCAACGTGAAAATTTGAAAGGGAAGCGTGTGGAAACAAAGTTTGATAATTCTTTAATTTTGGGAAAACCACCGTTACTTAACAACGAAAGAGATCATCTTTTGAAACAAATTGTGTTTTTAGAATCAAAATTGGCATCACAATATATTCGTTCTTGTAAAAAAGAATATCATGAGTTGAGAACTTCGTATAATGCTTTAAAAGTAACATTTGATTCTCTTAATCGAAAAAAATGGAACATCAATGTTTTAAAATCTTCAAAACCAAAAGAAAGTGTTTCGGAAAAGGTTCACATGGGTGAATCCTCAAAACCATTTTCAAGAAGGGTTTCTCAGTTTATAACATATTCTTTACAAAAAGATATGAAGTTTTCTAAGACATCTCAAAGTTTTGAAACATTTTTTCCTCAAAAGGGTTTTAAGACAAGAGCTTCAAATGCAAAGAATCAATCTTTTGAAACATCACACTCTTGTTTTACACCGGTAAAACAAGTGTGGAGACTAATTAAGGAATCTCAAACTTTTGAAGCATCTACTTTTGAAAAGAGTTTTAAGACAAGTACTTTAAAAGGAAATAATCAAGTTTTTGGTTACTCCACACTCTCGTTTTACACCGATAAAACAAGTGTGGAGACCAAAGCAAAGATCATTTGAAAAATTTCAAAATATTCCAAAATAAAATGCTTTCAATGCAAAACAAGAATGACTTGGCTTTGAAAACCAAAAACAATGGAAGATTTTCAAACGCTTCAAAAATGAATTTTCAGAATGATACATCAAATGGTAACAATAAATGGAAATTTTCTTCACCAACAAGATTTAAAACTCCACATGAAACACCAAGCTTCAATAATCAATGGAAAATCAAAAAGGATTTTAAATCTCCATTGATTCCATAAGAGTTTTTTTCAAATGAAACACCAGTTTCAAGCTCTCGTTGGAACTCAACATCTTTACATCGAATTGACACAACTTTAAAATGGTTTTCAAAACTTGGCAAACCCGTTAGCACCGTGCTTAAATGGGTTCCAAAGGTTGTTGTCTAAATTTAATGTAAATGGCTTGTAATCAATGTCAGATTGCAACCCGTGCTTTAAATAAAAGGAAAATGTACGTTTCAGTGCATTTATCCTTAACAACGAAAAGAGAAATCTTTTCAGTCTTGAGCTATTCAAACAAAACATTCAAAGTTTTGTAGCTCAAGTCATTGGTTTGTATTCAAATGTCAGATTGCAACTTGTGCTTTAAATAAAAGGAAAATGTACGTTTCAGTGCATTTATCCTTAACAACGAAAATAGAAATCTTTTCGGTCTTGAGCTATTCAAACAAAACATTCAAAGTTTTGTAGCTCAAGTCATTGGTTTGTATTCAAATGACAGATTGCATCCCGTGCTTTAAGTAAAAGGAAAATGTACGTTTCAGTGCATTTATCCTTAACAACGAAAAGAGAAATCTTTTCGGTCTTGAGCTATTCAAACAAAATATTCAAAGTTTTGTAGCTCAATTCAATGGATTGTTAATTAAAATTTGATAACAACTCATTTTCAAAATAAAAGAAAAGTGTGACGTATCAGTGTCTCTTTAAACTTCAAAAAAAAGAGAAATCTCTTGTCCCCGAGCAAATTTTTATCCAACATCTTTTCAAGTGTGCTCGGGATATACGACTTCTAAGTAAATGTCAGCTTAGGACTCGTTCTTCAAATAAAGGAAAGTGTACATTTTTGTGCATTTATCCTAACAACGAGAAGCTTTCACCTTCTCGAACTTGAGTTTAGCTCAAGTAAATGTTTTTGAAAATGTTGAACACAATTTTTCAAGATTTTATCAAAAAGATTTTTCAAAATCTTTCAAAATTGTTGTTCCACACACTTCCCTTCTCTTGATACTTCAAAATTCGAATCATTTTTTTTTAAATGGATCAATTATATGAGGGTGAGTGTTTTAAAAATCAAATGCCTTTAAATGTTGTTGGATACATCTCATAAAAGTCAAATTATATGTATCCAAAACATTCGGTGGATCAAAAGGGGGTCTTCAGTAATAAACCAAGGCCTCTTAACTCCATCCCTCAATAATTGCGGGTGGCAAACAAAATGAAGTGTTTTATTATTGAGGTGGAGTATAAAGGAAAATGTTTTAAACAAATGAATAATAATCGATATAAAAAAATAGTTGTTGTCAAGTGTGTTTATATCGATAAGCGTACAAATGGTGAAGATTGTGCCCGGTTACTAACGTCCTGAATTAACAGATGAGCGAGTGAGCAATCTACTGACCATTCGCATTAATCTCCGACATAACTTGACACAACTAGTTTTTCAAATTTGTTTAGAACATTCAGAGAGTTCCAAGACAATAATCATGCTATATCCGTTTTCTCCCATGTGTTTTCAAAATCTCATATAGCTATTTTAATCCATTGATATCAAAAATATCATATGTATGCTATTTTTGAGGGAGAAAATTGGATTAAAATGTGACAAGAAAGATAAATGCTAAGTGGTGTGGAATAACAAAGTGATCTAAAAGACTCAAAGTGCCAACAACTCTTTCCTCATGTCAAAATAATTCTGAATACAAATACTTTAGAATATCACTGCACAATGTGTAGGGGGAGTATTTCTCAAAAGTGAAACTTTCAAAGTGTTAAATGTTTTTATTTATATCAAACACTTTGATTGATTTTCAAATGGTTTTATGGTTTCGATCTTAATACCCATCAACCAACTACCTCACAATGATCAAAGAAGAAATAAGGTGGTAAGGTTAGGTATTATCCCATGCGCAACCAGAACCGGAGGAATCTACCCAGGGACATTCCATAGATAGAATAGAAGTCCTTAGGTAAGATGGAGTTAAATGTGAAATAATGTCAACTAAGGCATGAGCTATCATCGGAACAATCACAACATGATGATAGTAATGACGTCTTGGTGGACATTGAAGGGGTTGAAGAATGAAAAAGAAATGACGTGTAAAAGGTGAAAAGAAAGAAGCCCTCCACAAACATTAGCAGGATCCCTACAAATACATAATCTATCAAATATCATAAAGATGATATTTGGTATTGAAGAAAGACATCATGGACCCAGTGATGCAATGCACAACCCTTCCCAGCCACTCAAGATTCTCTCAAAAGAATTCTTGTTTCATTGTCACGAAGATTAAACGCATAATCTATTGACATCTCACTCCGAGATTGTTGATATTGAAAAAGGTGGCATCTCTCACCTCCGATCACTAAGAACCCAAAAAGCACTAAATTGAGTCAAAGCCAATGAGATCATAACATCAAATGTCACATAGGACACAAAAGTAAATTATATTAAACATCAATATTACAAAAGGTACAAGAGTTGCCTATAAGTCCTATTGTGACATTGCATGCTTTGTGACATTGCGCGTAACATCAATATGATACTTACAGTAAATATTCACAATTGATAAATGGAAAATCCTACCAGTTGCTAACATCACGCCACCCTGAAACGTAGGTCACTAATTTGAAAAATGATTGTTTAGATGATTAAATTAGGTTAAACAAGTAATCTATGTGATCTAGTAGTTATCTGTGTTTTTCAAGAATTTGTTTTAAAAAACACAAACAAACATATCCTTGATTCATTTCAAGTGAAGTGTTGAATACCCAGTTACTTACGACGTCACAATATTAATGAAGGGAATTGGTATGATTTAAAGTTATAGTTGACTCTCAAGCTTAGACCGCACTCCACACATGACTTCACTATCGAATATTTAGGCATAACAAGATTATGATTATGTTTAATGGTCATTAAATATAATCAGGGGGAAGAGAAGTATTCTAGCTGAATATTTTGTTAGAGCGCAACAATTAGGGGGAAGAAATGTGTACATCCGGTACTTAATTGACTTTGGTGTATACAACATAGTACAACAACTGGGGGGAAGAAATGTGTACATCTAGGACTTAATTGACTTTGGTGTATATAACATCTGGGACTTAATTGACTTGGAGGTTATAGTTTCTTTCTTCTATGAGTTGTTTGTGTAAAGTATGTGCATACGAATGGTTGTTCGTTTGGGGGGAAGCAATCTTTAGGGAAGATACATTTATGTACAACAACATCAACAACATCTATACCTTTTAGAAGCAAGAACACCGTCATATTCATTCCTTCATATCTCATACTCAAAGTTCAAAGATACACTTTCGCAACTCTGATAAATCAAAGAACTTCCTCAAATCATCAAGTTGTTGATCAAGATAAAAGTTCTACATGAGGAAGATTGTAAGTTGTCAAGAAAGTATGAGTATGTTGGTTTGAAGCTTTAAAAGACATATCAAGATAGATTCACGGTAAAGAATGATGATATGAAAAGATCTCAGAGGCAAAGTCAACAAGGAAAATGGAAAGATCAAGGTAAAGATCTCTAGAGCATGATTGGAACAAGATCACTATTACACAATAAGACTCAAGACAAACAAGCATTAAAGTTCAAAGATCAAAGTCACAAGAGAGATCTCAATGATCATCCTTTAGGGGGAGATTGTTACGAATAAGAAAATGATGAATTCATAATGCAATCAAAGAGAGATCTCCATGATCATCTATGGGGGATGATTGTTTAAGGAATGATAAAAGAGACCATTTATGAGAGAAATTTTCTTGTAATAAATAAAGAAATAATATTGTGTAATAGGTTAGGTGATAGGCTCGTGACTTAAATAAAGTCACGAGACCCGACAAATAGCTAAAAGCTAAGAAACAAGAGCTCCTTGCTCTTCCTTGTAATTGGGTATAAATACCTAACCACCACCTCATTTGTGAGGTGTGTCTCCTAAGTGTCTTCTAATCCCATTCTTATCTTTTCTCTATTCCTCCTCCTCCCTCTACTTTCCATCTTTCTCTCTCTAGAATAAACACACACACAACACCTAAACATATACTCTATTGCTTATTGATCCTAAATTCAAGACCTAACAGTTGAGAAAAGAGGAAATTGTGGGGAACTATAAGGATAAGAATGGTATGATGATAATAAGAGGACTTGACTGGTAATACTTTGTACCGACCGCAAATTCTGTAGAAGAGAGATACAAGTGCTTGGCCCAGCTACCACCTACAACTCCCTACCATTACCCGGAGGGCTTTATCGCACATGCTTCAACTGTAACCGCCTATGTCATTTTGCAAAGGATTGTAGAGTTATGCCCAGGAATGTAAACCCGGTAAATTAAGGAACCCTTCACCCTACTTTTCGTAGAGCATGCTAGGAATATAGGAGTAATGACCATCACAACCGGTCATGTCCTAGATTAAATAGAGAACCAGGACCGGGAGGAAACCATTCAAACCAAGTTGTTGCTAAAATGATGTCCCAGGGTCGTGAAACCAAGGGAACCAAGCTAGGGGTAGAGCATTCATGCTGGGAGCAGAGGAAGCTCGCTAGGATCCGAACATTGTGACAGGTACGTTTACTTTGAACGATCATTTTGTCACTACCTTATTTGATCTCTAGGTGTCGACTAAGCTGTTTGTTTCCTACACTTTTATACCTCTGTTAGGCATAGAGTACCATGAATTAGGTTTTCAGATATGAAATGAGATAGCTAGCGGGTAAGCTTAGTAGAGATTGATAAGGTTATTAAGGGTTGCAAACTAGAAATCAAGGGTTATGTCTTTGACATCGATTTGATACCATTCGGGCATGGAGTTTGATGGATTATAGGTATGAATGTGTTGTCTAATCATAAGGCTGAAATAATTTGTCATGAGAAAGTTATCGAGATACACTCTAGATGCAAGGTGCTATAGAGTATTAGGAGAAAGACCGGATGAGAAAGCAAGGACTTTTGATATGCTAAGGCTAGCGATAAGAAGACAGAAGAGTATTGTTTGTATTAAGAGATGTACGCCTAAGGTAATTTTCGGATGATTTATTAGGATAGCCACCTCTCCGGAATTGATTTCTGGATTAATTAATCCTGATGCTTACCATTGAAAAGTCTCCCTATCGTTTGGCACCTTCTGAATTGGAGGAGTTGTCGGGTCAACTCAAGGAACTCCAGGACAAAGGTTTCATTCGACCAAGCTCATCGCCTTGGGGAGCACCGGTTTTGTTTGTGAAAAAGAAGGATGGTTCTTTTAGGATGTGTATTGACTATAGAGAATTGAACAAGTTGACTGTTAAGAATCGTTATCCGCTTCCTAGGATTGATGATCTATTTGACCAACTGCAAGGGTCGTAGTTTTTCTCAAAGATAGATCTTAGGTCTGGATACCATCAGCTGAGAGTGCATGAGGATGACATTCCAAAGACTGCGTTTAGAACTCGTTATGGACATTTCGAGTTCACAGTAATGCCCTTTGGTCTGACTAACGCACCAGCGGTATTCATGGATTTGATGAACAGAGTTTGTAGGCCTTATCTTGATAAGTTTGTGATAGTGTTTATAGACGATATCTTAATCTACTCTAAGACTCGAGAGGAGCATGTAGAACACTTAAGGTTAGTCTTGGAACTGCTCAAGAAGGAGAAACTGTATGCTAAGTTTTCTAAGTGTGAATTATGGCTAAGAGAAGTGCAGTTTCTTGGGCATGTGATAAATGGTAATGGGATTCATGTAGACCCTAGTAAGATTGAAGCTGTTAAGAATTGGAAAGCCCTTAGAACTCCGTCTGAGGTTCGTTCGTTCTTAGGATTGGCTGGATATTACCGTAGGTTCATTGAGAACTTTTCTAAGATAGCTAAGTCTCTTACTATCTTGACTCAGAAGTGTAAGACTTTCGATTGGGGTGAGGAACAAGAATTGGCATTTCAAACTTTGAAGGATAAGTTGTGTAATGCGCCTGTTCTAGCTCTCCCCGATGGACCGGAAGACTTTGTGGTATATTGTGATGCGTCCGGGTTAGGACTAGGCTGCGTGTTGATGCAGAGAGGTAAAGTGATAGCATATGCGTCTAGGCAGTTGAAAATTCATGAAAAGAATTATACGACCCATGATTTGGAACTGGGAGCAGTTGTGTTTGCCCTTAAGATTTGGAGACATTATCTGTATGGGACAAAGAGTGTCATCTATACGGATCATAAGAGTCTTCAACATATCTTTAGTCAGAAAGAGTTGAATATGCGACAACGTCGCTGGATAGAGTTGTTTAGTGATTATGACTGTGAGATTCGCTACCATCCTGGTAAGGCGAATGTGGTGGCTGATGCCCTAAGTAGGAAGGAAAGAGTAAAGCCTAAGAGAGTTAGAGCTATGAAAGTATACCCTTCAGTCAAAAGATATGCAAGGATATATACTACGGCTTAGAAGGAGGCTGTGATGAGCTGCAGGGTTTGCAAAAGGTGGATGGAAATGATAGAACAGAGAAGTGATGGGACTTTATACTACCTGGATCGAATATGGGTACCTTTGAAAGGGTGATGTGAGAACCCTAATAATGAACGAAGCCTATAAGTCGAAGTACTTTGTACACCCTGGAGCTGATAAGATGTATTATGACCTTAGAGATAGGTATTGGTGGCCTGGTATGAAGAAGGACATAGCTGTGTGTGTAAGTAAGTGTTTGACTTGTTTGAAGGTTAAGGCTGAGCATCAAAGGCCATCTGGCTTGCTCCAACAACCTGAGATTACCGAATGGAAATGGGAAAGTGATGAAGTGTCATTTTATACACTTTTTTGGGGTCGTTTAACCCCCTAAATCATTTATTTATGCCCAAAATAGGTACTTAATCGTTCCTTTTTAGGTATTTAACATTTGGAAGGCATTTGGAGGAAATACACGTGACTTGGGCTCATTTGGAGAAGAAATGGACAAGACTACGAACCTACACCAACATCTCTCAAGAATTTCTACTCAGAAGCTAACGATGGCGTCACAGATTACACGTGATGCCGTCACACACACCCATCTCAAGACGACATTACAAGATTTCCAAACGGCGTCAGTTTGTACAGACCCAACCCATAATCTAGAATATTTCTATTCTAGCGGCGTCACGATAACATGCGACGCCGTCGTAGCGATTTTCCAATAAATACAAACTAATTTTTGGGTTTTTAAGTGTGTACCTTTAGATAAAAGAAAGGGACGAACCCCTAGTTCGTTTAGCACTGTTAAGGATGATTTAGGCCTCAAAACGCAATTGTACGCTCTTCAATTTATGTTTTAATCAAGTTAAGACTATCTTAATCATTCAAGATGTCCTTGTGTGTGATTCTTATCCTTTTTTCTTACTTTATATTTGCATGCTTACTGAAACTTCTATTGAGTTTATTTATGATTGTATGAAACCTAGGATATAGATCTTAGTGGTGTTGCTTCTTTAGTGATGATATGCATGTTAGGTCTTAGAAACCACTTTTGTCTGTATCGCGTTGAGAATGTCCTAGAATATATGATTGTGTAGAAAGGATACTATTGGGGTAACAGTCTTCATACTACCTTGACCCTTATATGGTTGATCTATTCTTAATATATTTCAATTGCATTTAATATACTCTTAGGGGCCTTGTAATAGTCTTCATACTACCTTACTTGTGCGTCGCCTTAATGAATATTAAATAGACGGCAGGTTCGTGTAATCCGTTCATGACATAGGAAATAATTACATAGGATCCATCACAAGTGTGACAAAGCTACAACACTAGAGAAGTATCTAGGGAGTTATACATGATTAAATAAACACATATTTATTATATTGTTATCACCTTATCTGATTTTGAATCATTGGGATAAATTACGTTAAAAGGAAACAGATCATTAAAGTTTAAAACATTTTGTTCCTCTTCATCACATTCAGACAATGATGTTTCATCTTTTAAATTAAATTCATCGATATGTTGAGGACTTACAGTAGGTTCAATTAAGAAATCTAATTTAGACGTTAGAGAAACATTATAAAAAATGGCTAAAAATTCATTCTCAAAATCTTTAAAGAAGTCTAAATCATCAATACAACTGACCGAAGGCTCGGGTGATAGAAACAAAGGCATATTGACTTTTTCATTATCATTTTCCGAATCCATTTTCAAATCATTGGTAGAAATTATTTTATAAGAAAACGAGTTTTTGTCAAAAACTACCGTGTAATCTTCATCGCCGGATTCGTCAAATGATATTTTAAAGTCAATTTCATTATCGTTAAGGGAACTTACCGTGGGTTCACAAGAGAGTGTTTCATTTGATGACAAATTATCATTGAAGACTATAGCTGGGAATTTGTTTTCAACAGATCTGAGGTCGTGAACGTTTTTATCATACCAGATCTTACCATACTTAGCAGTTTCCCAGTTAAACACTTTCCCACGTTTTTGAGCTTTTTCTTCTTTGAGCCTGATGTATTTCTCCATAGTAATGTTTGGGTCGTCCATCTTGTATTAAACTTACTAGGAAAGAAAACTGTTAAATAACAAACACGTCGTATTCAGTGAACCGAATACGCCGTATTACACAAACGAAATTAACAAACAAACAAGAATATGAACTATTCTAAAATACACTAATCCTAAGGGTTAGATCTAATCTAATGTTAAAAACCAAAATATCAAATAAAAATAAAGATTATTTTTCACTCCCCGGCAACGGCGCCAAAAACTTAATGTTGTTGTCGTTAGGTGTAATTTATGCTTTCAAGTTTTAAATTTATATTTTACCGACTTTACCTAAAACAACACTTTTCACGGGTAGTGTACCCGACCGATGGGATTTTCGTGGTAAGTAGGGTGTCGATCACTAAGAGCGAGAAACACTTTCAATTTATTAATACTTTGGTTTTCTAATCTAAGTTAGTCTAATCTATGCTAAACCTATGCTAAACCTATGTTAATCCTAAATCCAATGGATAAGGGGGGTTTTCAGTCTAAGAGACTGGCACGGGTGTTGCGATAACAAAAACCAATTCAAGACACTAAAACACAGGCAAGCAAATTTACGGAAGATAAAAGAGCGGTCTATCCAAATATAAGAAAACTGTATTAACCATTATTAATCTAATCAGAACGATAGTTTGTTTATTTAGTGCAATGATTACTTATCTCGAGGCGACGTATCATTCTTAAGACTTAGGCGGTACTTCTTCTTAAGACCTAGACACGTAGAATCTTGTCACAATTAAACGCATCCGCATAAAGCATTCTTATTTGCTGATTATAATCTATCTTAGGGATTAAAGCAATGGTGATCTTGTTAAACCCTAGCTCATAGAGACTTTACCCACTTACTGCTTAATGGCAATTCATACACTAGTAGTCCACTAACCAAGTCTTTACCAATTAATTAAGAACTTACTCGTTGATCTTAAGGTCACCTGCTGGTCCAACTAAGCTCACAATCTAAAGGCAAAGACAGGTCGTTATTTGTGATCCTATTGGTCTAGATGTATAAATCACTATATGGAGAGCTATCCCGGCATCTAGATTACTTGGTCTGTATCACTAGTTCCAGTTGAATGATAGGTCGCATACAAAAGCACGTAAACAAGTATATTGATAAACATAAACAAGCAATCAACGATAAATTAAGAAATTGAGATAAACAAACCAAACATTAAGATCTTCATAATAATGGCTAATACCCGAAGGTATTAGCCTTCAAACGTTATAATTAATACAAAAGTAATGACTTAGCCAAGGTAAACTAACCGAGTTAACGAATGATACCAAAAACTGAATGATTACAAGAGTACAAGAAATTACACGTTGTCTCTTATGGAATTGATTGCGTTGCTTGACCTTTTCTACTCTTTTTCTTTTTTGAAAATCGACTTTTATGGTTTAGGTATCAAGAATATGATTTAGCTCACTTAAAACTTATTTTTGAGTTTTTTGTTTATAAGGTCTGGAAAAAGGTCGATACGGCGTATTGGGGATTTCTTGGAGTAGGGACCGCGTTTGATATCTTCCAGAATATTTTATTTCCATATAGCTTGAATATGGCGTATTGGTCTTCCTGGATACGGCGTATTGGATCTTGTTTCCTTCGTGGTCTTTGGTGAAGTGCAGGCACAAATACGCCGTATCTTCCTTGATGGATACGACATATTGGTTGTCAGAACAGTAATCTTCAAATGTCTTCGTATAAGCTCCATAATACGTGCCTTTTAGTTAACTTTCACCAAGTACTCTATAATTACTGTAATTCTCAAATATAAACGATTAAGTAACAATTCTTTACAATAATTATACAAAATGGGTTAATTACATGGGATAAATGATGCTATAAAAGTGATGTTATTTGATGTCATCAAAGACTCATAAGGACAATATTTTATATACATATTTATTGCACGTCAAATGACATAAGTGTTTACTCGTATTCAAGAAATTGACTATGATTAAAACTTCCTTATTTACGAACTTTAAATATATAAAGATTATTTAATTGTCATACTTATTTTCTTGAAAAGAAATATGACAAATTGGATTTGAAGAACTCTTTGTTGATTGATTACCTTGCGGTGACGATATGTATTCATATGATATTTTTATGAATCCAATATAATCATTACAAGTATACAAAAATGCTAGAATTCAAGTATGGATTAAGAGCACGCATCTAATAAGCATAATCTTTAGTTTAATTGTTAAATCAATCACTTGTTGGATGTGATTTTTAATTATAAATAAGATATCTTATGAGTACTTCTGAAAGCTAGTGGGACTAAATTTGTTTTTACTTTTCTAAAATCAATTATGTTGTTGAACATATTAGAAACAATCTATTTATCTAAGATTTTATCCCTTAGATTGAAATAAAGTTTCTTGTAAGAATTTTAGGAAATGAAACATGCAACCTTAGAATAATATGTTTGATGCATATGTGGTGAATTAAGTCTGAATGCAATATGAAATATCATTGAGTGAAACTCAAATGATCTGTCTCACTTAGTGAGATTGAACACATGAATGGAAACCTTAAGTCCCACTAAATGATTCATTATGGACATCATATTATATATGTGATTAGTTGTATCATTTGCATGAGTGTAAGATGATTTGACAACATTAGAATCTAATTGAAAGATACTAGCAGGAACATTCTGATTAATGTTTAAATTAGGAATTCATTCTAGAATTAATAATGAAGTTACTATGGATATAAATTATGATAATCATAGTAATATCATTATGATCAACAAACCTTAGGTTTGTGTGATATCCAAACAATATCAAAGAAATGTTTGGAATTTACGGCAGTTTAGCATAGTGTTATTGTATACACTAGTTCTTGTTTGAATTGAGATGATACTCAATCTCAGTCGAAGCAAGTTTGTTTATCATGAATGACAATGTTGCTGGCTACACATGTTTTTAGTTTAAAAGCATAGTTGCAAAAATATGCTAAAAGAATAAGAATGCTTTACAGTCTGGAAGACTGTTGAGATGACTGTCTCCATTAGGATGTTTGGCATATGTCATACATCTTATGAAAAGTAATGTGACTAGACTCATATAAGTAATACTTATAAGTGAGTGCACACTTACAAAATAACAATCATCACATTATTCAAAGAACTTTACTATTCGTGAATTTTTTTAAATAAGTATTCTCAAAGTCCCACAAGATCATGACCTAGTTGATTTGTTCATGGAACCTATGCCTTATCACTAATTGTGATTGTTGTAAATAATACATTTAACTAGGATCGCTATGCACTGATCTTATTTGGTATTTGTATAATGGAACTGTAAGCAGTTGTATTAAACAATGAATTGACATACGTGGTATGATCGTTTTCATTTATATTACTATGTTCTATATTTGCATGTTTAAATCCTTGAATGAATTTATTTATTCTAAACTATGTCCATTGTCAGTTAACAATATGAGAATATTGTTAAGATAAGCCAAATGTTAGTGTTTGGTTATTTTCTGGAGAATATGTAAAGATGATTCTGGCAACTTCACATGTTATTCAATGAGGTTAAATATTAGATACCCCACATGTGTTAATCAATTTATAGATGGGCGTCATTGGGTGCATTACACACATGGTGAAAGTTATGTTTATTCTCAGGCTTGAGATGCAAGCAGGTTTTGCATGTATGGATAGCATTTCTTGATTCTAGTCTATCGCTATACTATCAAAAGGTAGTTATAAGGACTACTTTCATAAATGTTTTTGAAATAAATGACTGGCACTTGTAGTCAAAATAGAATTTGTTCCTCCATGTGTTTGGGAGTTAGATACTTATTGGGCACCTCGTTGGGTTGATCAGATGTTTGTGTGGCCACCCTCAAAGTGTAGTTAAGATGATTCTTTTTACATTTGGAAATCTAGATCAATACAGATGTGAGAAACAGAATCGTTATACTATGGAATGACTTTTGATCCATATCCATATTTAACATTGTATCTGAAACAAAATGATAGGACTAACTTGAACCATAGATGGCTGAGATGTTTATTGAAACTATACTCAGGTATTTCTGGGAGCATTGATGATGTTGCTAAACTATTCGTCAATGTTAGTATGTTATATTCTATGACCATGACATTCACAAGTGGGAGCTATTGGGATATGCTCATGTCATATGGATATTTATACACCTAGGAATACGTGAGTCTACGGGGGTCACACACGTATACACTTAGATATCACTTTATTAATATATGTATAATAATATAAGTGTATATTTATTATACATGTATTTAATACTCGATTAGTGTATGTAATAATATAAATGTATATTTATTATATATAATTAATATTCTAACGATAGAATACTAACGGTCGTTAATTAGTTCGTTTACGAATAATTAACTATAAGGCTTTTCAATTAATGTGAAATTAGATGTAATTATACATAAATGTTAGTAAAGTCAAAACGTCAACACCAAGGGTGTGTTTGGTGTTAGGTTTGACCGGCCTAGGCTAAAAGAGAAGAGAAAACCATATTATCCCACATCAGTAGGATAGGTAAACTTGAGGGCATTATATCTTGTATAAATAGAGGATCCCCTAGCTCATATTGATCATCCCTTCTTGTAGGAACCAAGAATCACTTCACTTCACCATGGTATTAACCAAGAAATAAGATAAGAAGAATGGAAGAAAAGTAGAGAGAAGTTAGAGAGAGAAACTAAAGAGAGAAAGAGATGGTTAATTTCTTGCAAATATGTGTGTAATAAATGAGAACCAACACTCTCTGCACACTTGAAGAGGGGTATTTATACCACATATATGGGCTGGTCTATGAAGCTTTCTTAGGGCCGTATAGTGTTTGATCATGGGTCGGGCTCAGGATAACTTGAGCTTAAACCCACAACATATACAATATTAGATTGATAAACGAGCCCGATACCCGATTCTAGCCTATTACAACATTTACTAAGTAAATATCATGATTCCTTGTTTGACTTGATATTTTGAGGCTAACAATCTCCCCTGAAGTGTGGTCTCTGATAGATTTCGAGCTACCATGTTAGACTTGAAATTTTGAGGCTAACAATCTCCCTCAATGTGATGTCTTTGAATCATGCTTCCTTGGACTTGTTGAGATTGCTTTGTCGTTGAGTTCTTGAGTCTTTGTCTTGGTCTTTATCTTGTTGTAGGCTTGTTCCTTCATGTTGTGTGATCTTTGATCTTGAGCCTTTGTCATTGTCTTTCGACTTTGTCTTTTGTTTCGAGATCTTTAAATCTTTTTCCTTGTTTGTCTTTATCGTCTTTGCCATCTTGAGATATTGTGTCTTGACCAACATGCTCATACTTTGCATCTTCTTGAAAGCTCTCTAACAATCTCCCCCGAAGCTTGGTTTTTCAAGGAGGGATCTTTAATATCAGAGTTTGCGGAAGTCTTTGTCTTTAATTCTTGCTTTCTTGATTCTTGAATCTTGATGCTTATAGTATTTCTTTGTAGTTTAAGCATGAGTATGTGGTAATGAATCAGACTATGCTGGAATAAGGCTGCAACACCGTCGTTTGTACCTGCATTTGAATGTTAGTGATAAATAGCAGATATGGATGAAATGTCTTTGTCATTCGTCGATTTTAGGTTGTGATAACCATTGGTTCCCTGTTTTATAGTATAAATACTATACATGTGACCAGGTAGGTTCAATTTGGAAGAACCTCCTTGACAGGGTTTCTAGCTAAAAGTGTTAGATCCTCCAACGCATATGCATTAGATTCACTATACTTGCTTGTTCTCAATATCGAAACGTCTCAAAGCAGACAACACGATATGAGTGAATCAGATAGTTACTATCTTTCTGATTGAGTCATCAATTCATTTACTGGACTGAATTGATATCCAGTTGACATAAGCATGATTCATATAGAATCTCGCAAGTCACCTACCGCAGTATTGTTTGATGATGACACTGAAAGGATTTCCATTCATCACTGTGAATACTAAGGAGTATCACTTTGAATGTTCTGGCAAAATCACAAGTATAATGTGTAGGACTCTTGTTAACAGCTTGTGAACTTAATGGTGTTCAACAAGTGTTTGTCATGGAATGTCTCCTAATGAGATTTATTTTATTGATCTCTTGGCTCTAGACTCGATTAGTGCATTTTGGTTTTAATAATCGGAGGCTGGAGCTGACTTACACCTTTTCAATATCAACAGTCTCGGAGTGAGATGTCAATAGATAACGTGTGTATCTCCGTGAAAAATGAGACAAGTATCTTTTGAGCGAAACTTGAATGGATGGGAAGGTTTGTGCAGTGCATCACTGGGTCCATGATGTCTTGTCTTCAATACCAGAATTTATCTTTGTGAATCTGATAGATTATGTATTGACCCGGTTTTCTGCCTAAATATGTGTGGAGGGCTTCTTTCTTTTCACCATTTATCCATATATTTCTTTTTAATTCTTCAACCCCTTTAATGCTTACCAAGACGTCATTACTAACACCTTGTTGTGATTGTTCCAGTGTTAGCTCAATCTTAGTCAGAATTATTCCCTTATTCTCATTCATCTCCAATCATACCTAAGGACTGCTATTTCTAACTATAGATTGTCCTTGGGTAGATCCCTCCGGTTCTAGTTGGATCATAAGACTAGTACCTAACCTAACCACCTTATGACTTCAGAATCGTCATGAATTAAGATTTTGTTCGGTATAAGATCATAACCATAAAACCTTTAAAAATCAATCAAAGTGTTTGATAGAATTATCAAAACGTTTAACACTTTGAGACTTTCATTCTTTTGAAAAACACCCCCTTCACACGTGCATTGATAATCGAAAGTGTTTTGCATATGTGGGTAAGAGTATAAAGCATTTTTCACTCTTGAGTCTTTAGATCACTTATTATTTTCTAGATCACATTTTAATTACATTCTCTCCTTATTTTAAATACTAATTCACTTAGTCTTTGAATACCAAGTAATTAAAATTTGTCTTGAAAATAGCCATGGGTAGAAAATGTTTCAGCATGAATTATGTGGAACTTTTTCTTCTTGCTCCTCCTTAATTTTACATTTGTTTGACATTAAAAAAATGATACCAAGTTGTAAAATGAATATAAAATTAAGGGTGAGGTAGTGTTGAGCACATAATTTTGAAAGATTATGAATGTCATTGAAGAATTCTTGAAAAATTGTGCTCACACACTGGATCATCTTATAACATACAATCTATTGAATAGTTAGTATTATTACTCATGTTTTATTAAGAGATTTTTGATAATGTTTTGAATACATAAGAATTGTCGTAAGATAATGTATTCAAACTCATTAAAACTTTGTTTTTCAAAAAACTCCCCCTCAAACATTAACTCATTTTAAAAATGACACCAAATGTAGAATAATTGTTTTGTAAAACTTTATGAGAGATGGAGTGTTGAACACACAATTTTGAAAGATTTTAAATTGTCATTGAGAAATTCTTGAAAAATTGTGTTCAACATTTTGAAAAACATCATGTTAGAAGACTTCTCTTCTAACGCTAAGGATAAGCGCACTGGAACGTACACTCTCCTTTGTCATTCGGGTTCGAGTTGCAATCTGAGAGCGAGTACAAGTCATTGAGAAAAATAGAAATCACAAGTTTTGAAAGCATTTGAAACTCTTGCTCGAACTTCATTTACACACCCGTGTCAATATTAATCAACATTTCTAGATACGTTAATGTTATCGATTCCAAGAGACATGTCGAGAAGATTCTTTTTGGAATTTTTTGATTTTCTGATTTGTATTTTGCTTTTTGAAATTTCATATTTTTGTATTTGGTTTTATAGGTTTTATATTTTTATATACAAAAATTAAAATAAAATAAAGTAAAATAAAAATCAAGAAGTAAGTAAACTATGAATCCTCTAGGACTTTTGTCTAGCAGATATCTCATGTATCAAAGTTATCCCATGTAACCTTGGTCTCCCAGATATCATAGTTTCTTTTATGCACGCGTTGATTCTTTCTATCTTTAGATTTGAAGGAGTACCTGCCCTCAAAATCACAATTTTGTTCCTCCTGAACATTTATGGATATACCTGCACTTGAATCAAGAGTTTGTATGCATTCATGAAGATTAGTGATATCTGTATTGGAACCATGTGGAGGTTCACTGTCAACCATGGTTATGCTAGAAGTGAATATCTTTCTAATAGAAACCCACCTAAGACCAACAGTTTTGAAAATTCTACCCGTTTGTTTCCACCTAAGACAAGATTTAGGACTTGTTGTTTTCTTATATATGCACAGTGGAAGTCTTTTTGATTGAAAACCTATGTCCTTTTGGGATCTGTCTTTCTGGTTTCTTTACAATACTTATTTGCTCTACGGGTTTGTTTCTGTTCGTTGTCTTATTGGATGGAACCTTAACACGCGAGTTGACCTCATTCAGGAATTTTGTTACACAATGATCATGATTTGCATTAAAGACACATTTCTGACATGTCGAGCAAACAAAATGTTTGGAGTCAAAAAAATTTCTAGAATTCCTAGATTGTTCTACTATGGGCACAGTCTTTGTCGTTACGCAACTACTCTTAGATGCAGGCCAATTCCTAGAATTTTTGTTATTGATCATAGGTTTTGGTTTGCTACCATTAACTGTGCTCTGTGATCTAGCAGAAGGCATCACACTAGGTCTTGAATTCCTACCAATTTTGTATGTCTTTTTCTTAGCTTCCTCTAGATAGTGATTATGAACCATGTCATTTGAACTAAATCTTGGCATATTCTTTAAACTATTCCTAGATTCGCTAGATGCAATCATGTGATGAGGTTCTACAGCAGCATATTCTCTTTCCTTAGGCAAATACTGTGTAGTGACTGGTTTTAAAAAATTGTTATTCACATCGACTTGGAAGGCAAACCGTGGTTTTGAAATTCTAGGTCGTTCAGACTTAAACGCAGTCGGTTTTCTAACAACTAATTGGTTTATTAGTGATTGTAAAATCAGTTTCCCCAAGATTGATGATTTTGCAAACTTAGTATTCACACTATTTCCTTTTAATTTTCTTAACTCGTTTTTTAATGCTGCAATTGCAAACCCTTTTTCTTGAAGTTGAGCTTTGAACTCAGCATTTTGAGCAATCAAAGAAGTTTTATGTTCTATAGTCTTAGCTCTCGTTGTCTTGATAGAATCAGACAGTTCTTTGCAATGCCTTTTCAAAGTCTCATTTTCCTTAAGTAATTTAGCCACTTTATGTTTCAAATCGATGTTTATTGTTTCAATTACATCTATGTCATGTGTAACCTTGTCTTCATTACTTTTTACTTTCGAAAATTGACCATGTTGCCCTTCTTTTAAAGCTTGATTTTGATATTTAAGTTCAAGATTAACACAATGTGCTTCCATTCTTAAAAACTCATTTTGAAATTGGGCAACAGTCTTTTTAAGACAAATATTTTTATATTCAATAGATTGATATAAGAGTTCAGTTATTTGGTTATTACTTAATTTAGCAGGCAAAGGACGTGTGTCATGACATTGTTCAGTATTCTGGTCAACCTCTCCTTCATTATTGAATTTTGGTTGCTCAGAATGTTGTTGTCTTGTAGCAAATACATTACATTCAGCAGTCAATTGTACCTCGGCCATTGGCTCTTCGTCATACACAGGTTTGATATCTGCATTATCAGCATCTGCATCATTCCCTGGCCTACTGCTTGTATCCTGCTTTTCAAATTCTATCCCACTGCTTTCTGTGTCAACCAAACTAGCATCCAATGCTTTACTCGTATCAACCTTTCCCTCTTTTGTCTACATCTGTTTTTCATTCACCCTGTTGTCATACTCTCTTTTATGCAGTGCTCTTTTATCAATCGACTTCTTAACATATTCCATGTGTTGGATCAGTGTATCACGGAATTCTCGAATCTCGAGTTGAGTGTATTCTATAAAGTACTTGCATGTCATTATAACATATTCATCATCCAAATAAATCTGTGACTTGATGAACGTCTGAAACTGTGTCTCGAGTACTTTAAAAGCAGTCATGGATCCAATCTCTTGAAATTCCTCTTTGTCAAGTTGCTTTTTTAGTTGATCCATGTTTAGGAACATTGTGCATGTAAAAGTCTCAACATCTTAACCAAAGAGTGTCGCAAATGCGCGTTTGAATCCACACTCGGTTTGAGTTCCTTTTAAGTCGTTATTTGAGAGAAGCTTGAGGTGTGAATGAAGTAGTCAAAAAGATACCATGCAACTTTCTTTTGCTTTGTCTTGCATTTGTTGCATTTGTTGTTCTTTCGAATCCGAACACGAAGATAATGTGTCTTTCATTTTCATTTGACCATGATGTGAAGTGAAAATGATTTGTAGGATCTTAAGTAGGTAAAGTGAATGTCGTTGTGGATTTTTGTTGATTGAATCGTTGTTGTTGTTGAAGTACTTGAATGTTTGTTAACGACTAATGAGCTAAAAGCACTAACGGTGGAAACTATTATTAAACTAAAGGTTTAAATAAAATATTTGAAAAAACAAAGACTAGAAATAGACGGAATTTGAAAAAGGAAGGTAGAAAGTGAAAAAGTTTTAAACCTAAAAACTAATATTAAAAGAATTGAAAGTAAAAGGTTAAACATAAAAATGTTTTAAAGAAGAAGGACTAGTGGTAATAATTGCTATTAACTAAAGGGCTAATAGTTAAGCTTTAGACAGATTGAGGGTTTAAAGTGAAAAATTCCAAATTTTAAACAATAATAAAAAAAATTAGGACGTGGTAACTACTTCATCATTTTCGTTTAAAAACTGTTAAGAATGGAACGATTGTATTTTTGCTCTCGCGGACTCGTGTCGTTATTAATGGTCAAAAATAAACATACTATAATGATCGTTGAAGGACCGTGATCCTAATGGTATTCGTTAGAAGTCTCGCGAACAACCGAAACTCAAAACCAAAAAACCCGAAACACGTTGAATTTAACACGCTTAACCTTTTATACTTATGTATAAATCGCCTTATCTTTCCTTTGGTATAAATCGCCCCGTATAAATCTCCCTAGTTCAAACGTATAAATCGCCCTCTTGTTACCACGTATAAATCGCCCTCTTGTTACCACGTATATATCGCCTTAGACTTATTGACTTGTATAAATCGCCAACTTGTATAAATCGCCTAGGATAGAAACAAAAACGTACTAGTACTATTTCTTGTCTTTAACATAAACCAACAAAACGTCCTTGTTCTTATCTTTAAACCGTGGACCACAACCAAACCAACCTAGAAAATAAGCTTCGAAATAAGCTCTTTAAACCACAAACAGCCACGAAAAAGCTAAGAAGAATAAGCTACAACAATTTTGAGACTTAAAGATTGAAGCTTTTTGAGTTAAAAACTAAGTAAAAAACCTAAAAACTAGAAAATAAACCCGTGACTAGATAAGCTAGAGAATAATCTATGATAAGCAGTTTGACACAACAAGTAAGCCACGAAAATAACTATTAATAAGCTACGTATCAGCTGTAGGGTTCAGAAGGCCACAAAAGAACCGAGAATAAGCTGCTTACGTATACCAACATTTATGGACGGTTGGAAAGGAAGAAACAAAATAACAAGCTTTGTAAAGGAAAAAATTAAAACCACAAATGAGCCTTGAGGTATGGGCTTTTGAAAGACTGTTTACCCAAGCCAAAAAACACAAACTATTCAATCACAATGCTATTCACGTTTTTGGAAGAAAAAAACAAATCTAAGTTAAACAAAACAAACAAAGCCACAAAAAAAACATGAAGTTTGATAAAAAGAAAAAAATAAGCGGATTCTTTCTAAGGTTATAAATAAGCCGAGAATAAGCTTAACAACTAAAGAATCACAAGTTAACCACTAAACTCACCCAAGGCGAGTGATACCACTTGTAGGAACCAAGAATCACTTCACTTTACCCTGATATTAACCAAGAAATAATATAAGAAGAATGAAAGAAAAGTAGAGAGAAAAAGAGATGGTTGATTTCTTGTAAATGTGTGTGTAACAAATGAGAACCAACACCCTCTCCACACTTGGAGAGGGGTATTTATACCACATATATGGGTCGGCCTATGAGGCTTTCTTTGGGCCGTGTGGTGTTTGATCATAAGCCCAGCTCGGGATAACTTGGGCTTAAGCCTACAACATATACAATATTAGATTGATAAACGAGCCCGATACCCGATTCTGGCCTATTATGACGTTTACTAAGTAAAGACCATGATTCCTTGTTCGGCTTGATATTTTGAGGCTAACACTTCTTCTCTCTTCTCTTTGGTGGTCGACGAAACAAACTCCCCTATGGGAAAGGTGTTTGAGTTTGACTACATATAGTATTCTTGAGCGTTGGTTCGTGGAACTAGCATTCGGGTGATATTGGTTAACGTATAGTGTGGATACACGTAGAGGTTGTTTATTTTAGAAACTCGAAAGGTTTCGGTTTCGCATGGTTTAATACACATGCGTATTCTCAAAAAGCTATCGTTTCTTCACTAGCTTGGTTGCTAGAGGTACGTTTTTCCATTTATGTTTTATGTTAATTATAGTTGATATATGTGTTTAATTCCGCTGTGTAGCTCGTAGAATATTATGTGTAATATTAGGGTTATTAGATAACCATTTCCAACATATATATACTACCTAGGTAGGGTAATACCCACATAGGTGATAAGTGCGTGTCCCAAGGTTGATTGGTCAGTACATGTTTGTCTCTATTATAATTTTATTCTAAGTATGGGATCAACACACTTTCTAAGATCAGTGCTTGCACTAACATTGTCTTCATACCCAATTTAGGATAGTTTGACTTCAGGTGGATAAGAGCTTGAAGTTATCCATTTCAAACTATCCCGCCTATTCTTTATGCACTTGTCTTCAAGGACTTCTAGTTGTTGGAGATCATATGGGTTCAATGAGTCTATTGCCACAACTCACTGAATCGATCACCTTTTTCTTTGGCTCTGGGTCTTCATTCACTGAGAACCGCCTCACTGAATGGTTGAGTCTTTCTTGTAGACTCAGGTTGAACACTTGAAGGTAACTTACTGAGTGACTGTTCACTCAGTGACCTTGAATTGTTAAAGGTTATCTAACACTAAGGATATTTTGTATTCAAATCAAAGTGAAAAATCATTATGCACTGAATTGGCCTAATAGCTTTTTCTCTCATACTTTTTACTGAACAACAGTTTTAATCTTAACTAATTAATTAATCTCTTATACAAAGTTTGTAATATTAATTTCAATCAAAGGTAGTAGAGTAAACTCGACCAAACTTTTAATCTATTCTTAGTAGTGGACAGTTAAATTGAGACATTCAAAAAGAATACGTGAACTATTAATTTAAGACAGATGGAGTAATAAACTACTCTCTCCGTCTTAAAATTATTGTCTCCTGATAAAAAACACACAGTTTAAGAAAAATGCATTTATTACTGTTTTTTCTTTCTTACTTTTTGGCAGAATGACAGTTTTACCTTTAATTAATTAATTAAAGTCTTCTTTAAAGTTTGTAATAATAATTTCAAACGGGTCCAACTATTCCTACACCAAATTCACTATCAGTACCTGGTCAACCATAATTTATCATTGTTTCAAAATATGGTTTGTTGGAAATCTAAAAAGCACCTCAGAATTTATATATTAAAAGAAGTAAAAGCTGACAAGTCTAATTTCTAACTACTTTTTAATTCCCTTCTTGACTATTTTTTTTGGAAAAACAAATTAATTAATACTTAAAATAATATAAATATACGGTTATTGTGTAATGATTTTACAAGAGCAAAAATACTTGATTATCCAACATTGTTAGTGAGTTACAAGTTTCTTTCTTGTTTGTTTAGTTATATATCCATACTGAACATGACGACCACCACCATATAGCACCACCATCTGTACAGTACACGACCACCACCATACAGCACTCACATCTGTACAGTACGGTAGGTGACATCGGCTGTTATGGAGGGACGTTGGTTATGGTTGCATCGACTGGTGGTAGTGCAAAATGGTGGTAGAGGTGCGCGAGTTTTTTTAGGAGGGAAGAAGAAGACGTCTGTGTATGTGGGAGGGAATGGTTAATTTTTTAGGTTTATCAGTTGTATATGGGCATTGGGTTCCTTAAAATTAGGCATGTATGATAGTTTTTTTTCTAGATCTCAAATGAACTCATATATTATTTCATACATAAAACATGACATGTATTTTTCTCTTAGTCTATGTATAATGTTGGCAGACAAGATTGGCTCAAATAGACTTATTCTCAGAGAACGGAGGAGTGAGAGGAGCTGGTGTGGGAAAAACGGTGCAAAACAAGTAGAAGCTAGTGCTCAAATAGACTTATTCCAAGGTATAATTTCTTTACTTATATTATTGTGAACATATTTTTGGATTATATCACCTATCAATGAAGAAACAAGTAGAAGTTATTCCTTTCCCATAGTTGTCACTGTCGCGTTTGTTTCAAAACAAATAAAACAACGCTCGTAAAAATATTTAAATGATTGATTATTTGAACATCAACTTAAGTTACCACTGTTAACACTATACATGTTATGTTATACATTCTAAGGGAATACTTTACATGTTACATTATAGTATATTTTTAGAATTTTTACTTTACATGTTACGTTGTAGTATATTTTTAGAATTTTTACTTTACCATACAACTGTGGTTGATTTTGTTCGTAGAGCATTAATTATGATTTTATCTATATTTAACTTTTGTTTCGTAGAGCATTAAAATCTATATTATATTGCAGGTACTGGTTTGCTTACGCACAATAAATGTCGTTTTTTAATGGAAACAACTCATTTGAAGATGTTGAGTATTCTCTACAAATCTCGCCATTTTTCACTGATCATGTACAGTAATAATATTTTATGGAGTATTTGATTTATATTTACAATATTATTCATTTATAATTGGACATTAGCATAATTTTTATTTTATTTTTAGGTGTTTAACTCTCATGAAGATTTAAAAACTTGGGCACAAAACAAGGCACGCCCTCTCGGTTATGTCATCATAACTAAAAGATCAAAGGCGAACTCAGGCGGCTTTATGAATGACGTCAATCTTATGTGTGATCTTAGTGGTCAATATAAAGAGAATAAATCAAGTAAAGTTACGGCCACTAGAAAAACTAATTGTCCATTCTTGTTGGTAGGGAAATATTCATGGGTATATAATGGTTGGACGTTAAGTGTGATATGCGGTGAACATAATCATCCTCCTACATAACATATAGAGGCGCATCCCTATGCGAGGCGATTAACAACTCATGAATATCGATTGGTGGAAGATTTGACACGAAAGAATGTGGCGGCACAGAACATTCTAGCCATAATAAAAGAGTAAAATAAAGATAACGTGTCAACAATAAAAGACATATACAATGCACAATCTAAAATTCAAAATGCCGAAAAAGTCAGAGAAACAACTATGTAGTTAAAATATTTTATGTTCTTTTATACTTTGAATATTTTTTTAGTTAATCTTATATTAATTTAGCTATAAAAATCTTCCATGCAGAATCTTATGTCACTTTTACATTTTAATGGTTATGTTCACGACTATGATACGCATCCTGTTACAAATGAGTTGGAAGCTTTATTTTTTGTACATCCAACATCATTTAAGATATAGCGTGCATTCCCACATGTGTTGTTTATAGATGCCACATACAAGACAAACATATACAAAATTCCTTTTGTTGAGATTGTTGGCGTAACTTCAACAAGAAAACATTTTGCATAGCGTTTGCATTTATAAGTAAAGAAAAGGAGAAAAACTATATGTGGGTGTTAGAGCGTTTAAAGTTGACATTAGAAGGGTGCATGCATCCGCGTGTCATAATCACGGACAGAGAGTTAGCTCTCATAAATGCATACGAAAAAGTTTTTCCGAATGCCACTCAATTACTTTGTAGATGGCACATTTATCAAAATATTATTAAGCATTGTCGGTCAATGATCAAGCCACAACATGACTGGGACTCATTTTATTCGACGTGGAAGCTACTAGAGGATTCTCCGACGTGGGTATCGTACTTGAAAAACTACAAGCAACTTCATTTAGTATTGAGAAAATATCCAAGTATGTGATTTTTAATTTCACATTTAATATACATTTTATTCACTTATAATATATATATTTAATATATTTTTTTTGTCTTTTCAAGGGCTTTAAGTTACTTGAATGAGCAGTGGTTGAACAAACATAAAGAAAAGTTTGTGTCTGCATGGGCTGATCAATCTTTCAACTTTGGTAACAACACAAGCAATAGAGTTGAGATCCAACACGCCAAGTTAAAATTATACTTGCAAAGTACAACATATACTTTGGATCAATTTGTGGGTTTTATAGATCAAATAGTGCAATCTCAAGTTACAGAAATCAACGCAAGCTTTGAAAGAAGTACAACCTATTGTTGTCATCAGCATAACCTACCGATTTTTACTTTATTACGGAGTCATGTTTTGAAAGAAGCTCTCGATTTGATTTTAAAAGAATTGCTCCGGTTGGATGACCCTGAGTTCGACTACTCAATGTGTGGTTGTCGACTTCGTAATAGTTGTGGGTTACCATGTGCTTGCGTACTCTCAACGTATTTCAATTCAGGTCAGTATATCCAACATCAATTAATTTTATTTTAAGTTGTCTATTTAACAACTTTAAAATAGTTATTTTCATTTGTTGCAGGAGAGTATATTCCAGTAGATTCGATTGATATTTTTTGGAGGGCGCTAAACGTTTCATGGTCAGAACCGGTAGAAAATGAAGATATTCAATGCGACGATATATTGCACCTTTTCAACGAAAAGTTCAATGAGCACCCAGACGTTGTAAAAAGAGTCTCTTAAGAAAGCTTTTGGATATGATTAATCCGAGTAAAAGTGTGATTAAAGAACCATCGATTAAAAAAAATACACGTGGACGACCAAGCTTGAAGAAACAACAAGAAAAGAAGCGTGCTAACCCGAAAAGTCAAGATCTTGGTAAACGTAGTAATTCATGCAGGTTTTTCGGGATGGATCCGAATATGCAATCTAGAAGACATAGTTTATTTTCGAACTCTCAAACAGGTTGCACGCATAACTTAATCCTAGACCTAAATAAAGAACCGCCAAGACATAGCTTATTTGTGAGCCAAACGTCTAATTGGCATGATTCATCTATGGACGAACTAAGTAAAAGAGAAAGACTCCGTAGATAAATTTTGAAAGTTTTCCAGCCTTATATCTCGACCTCAAGTCTACAAGATGTCAAACCAGATGGAAATTGTGGGTTTAGATCCGTTGCTCTTGGTCTTGGTCTCCCTGAAGATCATTGGCCTAGAATTCGGTCGGATTTGGTGCACGAGTTAGAGTCACGCCAAGAGCAATACATGTGTAAATTTGGAACTCTAGGTTATAACAGAATCTATAGTATCGTAAGATTTGTTGGACAATGGATGGAAATGCCAGACACAGGATTAGTAATTGCTTCGACGTATAACAAAGTAGTTGTAAATCTTTCCGACGATGGAGGTTGCGCTACAAGTTTTCCTCTTTGGTCAAGTCCACCACATAATTACTAAAAGTATAATGAAAAAATAAATTTAATAAAGAATACAATAACTAAAATTCATTAAATTATTAGTATAATAAACTAGTTATAATGCCCGTGCACGCACGGGCTTTTTTTAAAAATTTTAATAATGTATTTTTATTACAGCTTACATGGTCAAACCATAAACTATCCAAGTGCTTTTGTTTTTAAACAGTCCAAAATATCAAATGCATACTTGCTTGATGTTGTTAAGAGATAAGATAACCATCCACTTAGAGGCAACTAATCCCGCATAAACGATGTAAAAATCATTTAACCAGTGACTCTACAACCTAGTATATATTTATATTATATAAGCTTTTAAGTAATTGGCTTCTTTTATTAATAAGGCTTGCGGCTACAGAGCTGGTACAATGACTCAACATTTCTCATCTCTTAAAAGTAAGTTTCTTCCTTAAGAGTTTAGACCAATTGCATGCAGCACTTAGAAATACTGACCATTTTCTCCATTCCTGACCACTTAGACAACCTGACCATTATTATAAAAGTGTAAATTTATAAATATACTTGTTAGCTCCTCCTTCCAATTAACAAATGAAAAGACACACTCTACAAATAGAAAATCATCCTCACCCACTAATATAGCCTGGTAACATTGTTTAAACCTCCCTTTGATGAATGTGTTAGCCAATAACCATGTAAGCAATCGACCTGAGTGGTATGTTTAAATATTATTAGACAATAAAAAAATGTAGTCTAACTGTCTATACCGAGGGAGTGAGAGAGACAGAGAAAGAATGTTGGTAAAAACTTGATCTTGGATCGGAATAAACAAATCTTTGAATCAAAATATATCAGAAATAAACTTGCTATTAAATCTTGCTATAACTTTACAGAATCTGTCATACATAGCAATCATTATTCTGATGATTCTT
>BQNB010013004.1:0-78026 GCA_026074375.1 Tanacetum coccineum | reverse complement strand
TTCAGAAATTTGATGACAACCGTTGGTGTTTCATCCTTTGATCTCAAAAACTTAACCCACGTAAACCGAGAGTAATCATTGACGATTACCAAGATGTATTTCTTCCCATTAATAGTTTGCACACGCATCGGTCCACATAAATCCATATGAAGGGTGTTTAAAACTTCCAAATTGGTGATTAAAGATGATCTTTTTCAAACTTCAATCTAGGTAATCCTCTGACAAGGTCTTTTCTCGCAAGATCATTGATGGTACCAAAGTTCAAGTGATTTAAACGCCGATGCCATAACCATGATTTATGCTTGGAGGCTTTGGATAGCAAGCAAATTGGGGAGGACTTCATCATGTCTTCAACAGAGATAGTGTATAAATTAGAACCACGGGAACCTTTAAGTAATTCAACACCATCCGTATCACGAACATAACAAGAATGCTTTCTAAAGGCAACTTCTAAATCCAAATCACAAAATTGACCGACAGAAAACAAATTATGCCCCAGTCCTTCCACGTAGTATACCCTGGAGATTACACAATCACCAATGACATAATCTCCATAACCCATAATAGCACCAAAGTGATCATTCCCGAATCCAAATGTCCCGATGAACTTTTTTATGAAATTCCTAAGCCGTGAGCGATCCCCCGTCATATGTTTTGAGCAGCCTGAGTCCAAATACCAAAGGACAATCTGTACGACCTGTATTTGAAAACAGACGAAGATGGAGAGTTTAGAAAGTTGGATCCCTAATTTTGGTTGGGTTCCTGTTGGTTAGCATGAGCAATGGCCTGATTCTCAGGTGAAGTGGGAAGACGAACGAGAACTGCCTGGTATCGTTGGTTTCTATGTTGGTATCTAGTTAGTGGTTTCTGAGCTGTGTGACTTAGTTTCTTAATTATCATAGATTTACTAGTACTAATGTTTTTAGTTTGCGTAGCAAGCACGAATTTGGGTGTAGTGAGCCTAGTTAAAGGGCACTGTTCTTCTAAAGTGAATATTCTTCCCGTAGGCCTCCATTGGTAACCAACACTGGTAAGCACTTTTCCTGTTGCTTTCCACACTTGCTTAACTTGCTTAGGTATCCAAACTTGCTTAACTTTACGCACAACATTTTTAACAGAGGGGGATGCATTCACAGAGTGCAAATAATTAACCACACACACATCATGATTTGCGGAAATTAAGCATTTGTTATATGTTTGGCAAATAGAATGAGAATTCAAATTAATTACAGTACGCTTATAGCTAATACTAGAATCAAGATGATTCGTGGTTTTCAAACTAGACTTATTGGTCCTAGGGTGTTCTTCTACTGGCTTCTTGTTGACACTCTTAGCCGGCAAGATCCTATTTTTCTTGGTATTGCTCCTAGGTTGTGATCCGCTAGCATCAATGCAACTGTTTACTCTTGTAGAAGGAGGCACAGGGACATTAGTCTTCTGAATGTTTAGTTGCTCTACACGTTTGTGTGTGTTACTATTTGACGTTTCACATTGGTCCTCAAAAGTAACTTGCTTTTTCCTAGTTAAAGGGGCAGCAGCATGGTTTTTATCTTGTTGATTGAAGTCTTTTGGACAAGTGCCAATCACATATTCTAACAGTTCCTGAGAGTGTTTAGTGTAAAGGCAAGCAAATGCAAGTGAGCTATCTAATGGTCTTTTAACCTTAGCTTCCTCTACGATCTCGCGAAGAGTTTCCACACTTTCCTTAAGGTGTTTGAGATAATCTAGATGCACTTCCCTATTATTCCTATTACGAGAGGGAATTGGTTCAACATCTATCGCATACCTACCAGTGGCAAGAACTCTTGGTTTTACAAAATCTATAGTGATGCATTTTAGATTTTCATGTATTTGGGCTTTCAGATTCTCATTGTCAGTTAACAAGGCAATTGTTTGTTCGATATGTTTAGCACGCGTGATCTTAATAGAATCATATAATTCCTTGTAATGCTGCTTAATTTTTGCATTCTCAGTCCTAAAAAGCTCATTTTGTTCTTGGAGAACTGTGACTTTGTCAGTTAATTGAGTGATCTGAAAATCTAAGGCCCTGAAATCAAGAGTACGGTCGGGCTTCACTACGGGTCTCTTATAATTGAAGATTTCCATCTCAATTTTTTATGGCGTTGTCTTTTCTTGAATGTAAGCTTTCATTTTTTTCGTTTACAAAAACCGCGTCAAAATCATGTTCATCCGAGCGGGGTGAAAATGTATTGTTTTCCAAACTTTCTTAAGATTTTGATATTTTAACTCAGGAGTTTAAATGATGATTTACCTCAAGATGAAAAAACGTTTTACTAATTCCAGTATGATCAACCTTTTGAACCTTATCAAGTAATTTATAAAGGCTCGCTTCAGTTCAAACAACATTCTTTGAACAACAGGTGTGGGTCATCATGCATTTCAGTAAAACTAGATATATTAACTCAGCATCGTTGCAATATAAAACCCTTCATTGGAACACAAGCAATCAACAAATTAAAATTATCATAACAAATGAGGATATTTTTCCTGCTTTAATCTCATCATGCTTCCTAATTACAACATTTTGGGTCAACCTCAGCTTCCAACTCTTAAAAAAAATTATTTACATTTCGTTTAATTTTCTTTGTTAGAGCCTTTTGAATACCCTCAAAATGTTCTTTAAGTGTTTTGAAAAATGGAATGACCTCGATGAGATAACATTCCTTGGTTTGTTCAAAACCCCCTTTCCCCTTTAGTGAGCCCCGTTGGTGTAATTCTCTTTTTACAGGTTTTTTCAAATTCCAAAAAAAAGTTGTATAAGTGAAAAAATATTAATTTTTTCACTTGATTTTATTAATTGGAATCACCCTTGGGACAAACGTTGCATTTGTATTTTGGAGATACATCGTCACCGCTTTGATTGGGTCGTGAAGTCTGTGTGTCTTCTCTTAGAGCTCTATTATCTCATCTATATGAGAATCCTTGGACCAAAATATCTGCTCGGGGTCAATTGTTTCTGTGGTGTGAAAGTCGCTAAGTAATTCTCTTTCGAGTAATCATGTGGTGCAATCTTAACTTTCTTTTTCCACGAACACTCAGGTCTTTCATTTTGTGCCATTCATTTCTTCTTAGTGATTTCAGCTATCTATTTATTCCTCTGAGTTGTGCACTATGGCCAGGACATGATTGGTTTTGATAATTTCAAGACCATTATATTGAGCAGGCTGAACTTGCTTTGCACGGGTGAGGCATAAGGGGTTCATTTGTAGCAGACCAAAATCTACCTTATCTGTTCGAATCATAATAGGGCTTTGGTTTACACAACATAGTGAACTGTTTGATATAGACTGGTCTTGTTTGTATAATTTATCCTCTGACCTTATCTTTTAAAGCTTTCAAGCCAAAAAATTCTTCAAGTAATTTATTTTCTTTCTGTTTAAAATCCTTTTTCAAAAGAGTGTAACTTCTTCTATACCAGTTGACTTGTTATGGTTTAATGGGTAGAGGTAATTTTGTAGTTTACAGAAGAGAAGTTCCCCTTTATCAAATTGTCTTACCTTACGTTTACGATCAGTGATAACTATCCTTAATTGTTCGTTAATCCTATTGTTCACTTTCTGTTAATTCAAACTTAGCCCGTCTTTCATACAGTTCAACTTGTTCTTATATGTCGCAGTATCACAATAATGAATTGTCAACTACATTGTTCTGTGTGGTCACAGAGACACATTGGGGAGACGGTTCATATATATCATTAAGTATCATCATGTATGCATCATTTGGTATAGAAGATACATTACTTTGTACAACTGGCACTGCGTTGTCCTTTACATACTGATCATATGGAATCATATTACTATCACTCGTATAATCAGTATGTGAGTCGACAACGTAGTTTGGTTGTACATCATCATGCATCTCGTGTACTTCATGATGTTCACAAACAGCATCCTGATAGTGATCATTATTGTGTACCTCAGATAGAATGTCTGAATCATAAGACGAACTGGCTTCATCATAAACATGATTTGTAGATGATAGATTTGCCATGAACATGGTATGTGCAGTAGAAGCCTCATCAACATCAGAATCAAAAGCATCCAGTCATCAGCTTGAAACACATTATCCATATTGAGTGCTAAGTCCTGAACTGGTTGCTCATCCACATCTTCATCAACAGCAGTGTCTTGTCCACCTGCAATAAATAACAACCGCTCTTCATCCAATGCCACCCCATTCTCCTGAGCTTGCATTAGCAACATCTTGTCTTTGAAGTATTCTGAGTTCTGTGGTCGCTTAGGCTGAGTACAGTTCCTTGCTATGTGGCCTATACCGTTGCAGTTGTAACACTTAATCTGCCTTGCTTGACCTAGATTTGCATTCCCAACTCTGTTCTTAGCTCCCCTATAACCAGCTTCACCTGCACCCCGTGCATTGTTCCTCTGACCTCTATTCTGTCGACCCTGAACATTCTGAACAACAACCCTGACGTCTTGAACTATAACTTGGTTTCTTGTTATTTTAAGTAATTTCAAGTTGATTGTTGTTTGAGGTAGGCATGATTTGTATGATTGGGTGAGTACGCAAGTGTGTTTGTTAAGTTTCTTAAGTTCAGTTATGTCCGTTGAAGAGAGTCCTGAGTCAATTTGGTGTTGTCAGCAAAAGTATGGTTGAAGATGATGTGGATGGTTGGAGTGGGGTAGATGATTGTGAGTAGTAGCTGCTGTTGTTAAAAACATTACACATCAAAGCAGAAAAAAAAAAGAAGGATCAACAGTGTGTTAAGTGAATCAATCCAACATCATTTTGTTCTCATTTGCATGTGCCTCGTGTTGCTTCAGATAAACATACAGCTGATCATAGTTGGAGTCCCTCCAACCTCTGTTCAGTTTCACTATTGTTACAAATCTACCCCTGGTATGTGCTTAAATACACATACCTTTTACTTAATAAAACGACTCTAAATGACCTAAAACAGATGAAAAATATAGTGTATATGTGTGTTTTGGTTATTGTGCGGTGCAGGTAACGAATATCCATAAAAGAATGAAAAACAAAGCAAAAAGAATAAAATCGAGCACGAGATTAGAATGAGTGCGAGATAACGAATCTGAAGGCGTATTTATATTTAATGGGCCAACCCGTACCCATTTTGTTAGGCTGGGTTAGCCCATTCACATGGTATCTACAAAACCCTTAGCCTAATTCATAAGCCTAATACAAAATTCCAAATCCAATCCATTTATACCACTAAACCCTGTTCCTGGCCCAAGATAAGTAATAAAAGCCCATGCCCACTTATAACATGGGTAAAAAAGAATTACTGTTCATCATCCATTCCCTCCCATTTCACCTCACAGGGTAACCAGGGTAAATCACACCATTCACCCTCACACGCTCCTTCAAATACTTCTAGAAGGCAAGCCTGACAAGCTCTGACACCAACGAATGACACGCTGTGCGAATCCTGTGAGCATCTGATTGGTGGAATAGACGTAGAGGTAATTCAAGGGTTCAGATTATTAAGTGGATCTAAAGATCAAGGGGCAAGATTGGAAGGCTTGGATGCTCCTGGAGTCCCTAGAAGTTTCCTTTCCCTCCCTATATAAAGAGAGGCAGATCACACAGTGTAATCATCTAGTGTAAGTAATAGAGTTAGAATTGTTTAGGAGTAGCGTAGTCTTTGCATTTAGCTTAATTTTTGCTTATTTTAATGCTATTGTAATTTCCTTTCAAGTATTTAATGTAAGCTTTCAAGTTTAATAAAATTTAAGTTTTCTCACAAATTCTGTCTTTACATTACTATCTTTACTTAATGCATTTTAGCTTAATCATGTTTTCAAAAGTCATTTAAATAAGCTCATTAGCTCTTATTTACTGCACAACCAGTTGTTTTTTCATCAACTCCCTTAAAAATTACCTCAACTTATTTTTGGATGATAAGCCAAACATAGATGGGCTTATGGGACCTATCAGCTTGTTACAAACAAGCCGGAGCTTGTAGAATAAGCTCTTAAGAGCATTTAAGCCCTTGTTTTGAGCAAAAGGGAATGTTAGTTCACTTTTACTCTTTATAGTTGTCTTAGCTTATTTACTTGCTTATTATGCTTAAATCTGCTTATTTCATGCTTAATTGTGCTTATTCAGTTCTAATATAGCTTAATAAGTCTAGTGTATGCCTTTGAAAAGTTTTATTTGAGTTTTTTAAGATCTGTCCCTTATTTCTTAGTTTTTAGCTTATTTTTATATCTATTCTCTATGCTATTTAACCTTAGTAATTGCTTTTTGCCATTTATATGATTAGTTAATCATCCGTTTTCTAAAATTAGGGCTTTTTAGAATCTGTCTTAGCTTAAAATTGGTTTTTAAGGTTTTAAAGGGGTGTTTGGCACAAGCAGTTTTAACTTAGTTAAGTCTGCATGTGTTATTTTTTTGTCATTAAGTTGGATTTAGAAAGCTCAAATTTAGTCTTAAACATAGTTTTTATAAGCTTTATAGTTTTGTTAAGTTTTTCTACATTGTTTTATCAAAAGTGCAAGTCTGCTAATTCATTGATTTCTCAAACTGCTTATTTGTTGATATCTTTGAAAGTTTGTTTTAAGAGTTGTAATTGTGTCTCTAATGCATCATTACAAGTCTGTTTTAAGTGCATGGGATGTGGAAAAACATTAAAGAAAGTTAGGTCTAAAAATAGTCAAGTTTTGCTAGTTGTGGAATTGCTCTTAAAAGTCTGAATGTATAGATCTTTTGAGATCAATCCCTTGCTCAATTTTATTTAAATTTGACTTCAATTAGCTTAATTTAGTATGGTCTTAATTTTTTTAAAGTCTTTTGTTTGTTAAAAAGTGTTTTTGAATCTTAAAATTAAGCTTAATCTTTCCATTTAATTTTCCAAAAAGCCAAAAACAGCTAGTGTAGTATGCCATTTTCTTTTCTCCTTTTCTAGCTTACTTGTTTAGCTTCTGATCTGAATTTTAGCTTAATTAACCTTAAGTATAAGTCTTTATCTGTTTTAGGTTCTATAGTTTTTTCTCTTAGCTTAATTGGTTTTAAAGTTAGCTTAAAGTTGAAAAAAAGCCTCTAGTGGTTGTGTAAGTCTGTGTCTTATGGAGATTTTTAAATTGTCTTTCAGTTTATACATATTTGCTGAATTCTAAGTTAGTATTATGCTATTAATCTAGGGTCCTAATTCTGTTTTAAGCTTTTTGCCTTTTAATTTTTCTATTAAGTCTTAAAATTAAAGTTTGAATTCTGTCATTTTTCTTTGAAAGGCCAAAAGCATCAGTAGTAAGCTGTCATTTTTATTCTTTGCTTTTCTAGCTTATTTCTTAGGCTTATTTCCTTATTTCCAGCTTATTCTTGATATTTGGGTCCCAGTCTTGATCTGTTTTCAGTCTTTAGTCTTTTCCTTAGTGCTTAATTGTCCTAAAACTTAGCTTGAAATATGTCATTTGTCGTTTTGAGTCTTTCTTAAGTCTGCTGTCTAAATGTGTTTTGAGATTATTTTAGTAGCTTATTTTAAGTCATTAAAGCTCATTAGGTAGGGTTTTGGTCCTGTTTCATGATTATTTAGTTTCTTTAGCTTGTTTGTAGTCCAAAAAGCCCTAACAGTTTCAAGCCTAAATGTTTCTAAGTTTTGAGCTAACTGTTTCCTTTAGATAAGCTTTTCTAGCTTATTTTTAAGTTTTGTCAAAAAGCTTTTTATTAAAGTTTGTCATTTAAGTTTAATCTTTTTCAAAAGAAAAAAATGTTTTATCAAAAAGGGTGGCCACAGGTTTCGAACTTGTGACCTCTCCTTCACACACACAACACCCTTCCACAGCGGCCCGGGGTCTTGTTTCATGAATACCCCTACCCATTAATTAGTTTATACCGGTTTTTAGTTTTGAGCTTATTTTGCTTATTGCTCTTTAACAGCTTATTCTCTGGCAGCCAAATTTTCTGTTTATCCATTTTTACATAGATTTTAATAGTCAAAGTAACTTTTCATAAATTTTCCTAGATCTTTAATAATTAGTTTTAATTATTATTTTTAATATTATAATTTAGATTTTAATCTGTATTGTTAATTCATAAAAAACAAATAAATCAATAAAACATAATTTCTTTTTCAAAGATTATTTTAATACATTTAGGATTTATAAATTTGCAATTTAAGTTTTTAGAGTTTTAATTTGTCTTATTTGATTAATTAGTTTGTTTTAGTTTGTTTTAGTTTGCTCTAATTGTTTTTTTAAATGTCGTTAAGTTTTTAATTTTCATTAATTTTTAGTTTAGCTTGCCTTTATTTGCTTTCCCGTTACGTTAGTAGATTTAGAATTCAAATACAAAATTTTTATGACAATCAAGCTCGACTCGCGACAAGAACGTGAATTTCTTCACCTCTCACCGAGGAGAACGATACCCGTGTTGATTACTTATTATTCTTTCCTAAGAATAATTTGTATGATACTTTGCTTACGTATCTGTATAATGTTATAATTATATATATAAATATAAATATATATATATATATATATATATAATATTAATATATATATAAAGATATAATATAATTGATTAAGAGGGGTCTTGACGATTACCAAAATGGCCCGTTGCTGGGAAGGTGTAGCGATTATTATGAAATTAATTCGGTGTTACGATCCTTGAAGATCCTTTTCCCCGTGAATAGTTTTTGTTTTATTTTAAATAAAAATACATAAATATATTTACACTTCTATTCTTATTTTCCTTTTATTTTAATATTTGAAAATAACCGTGTTGTTAATTGTCCGTTTCGTTTCATCTTTAGTTAACAAACTTAAAGAGAGGTATAAGGAGGGTCGATCCTACGAACTTTGATCCGAAAGGAGAAAGTTTTTAAAAGGCTTCGCGCTTACCCGCTCCTCCGCTTCTTTATACGTTTTCTAGAGAGCTACCATACACTTTTGACTTTCGGTTACCAAAAATATTTTTCTTGTTTAAAATACATAAAAAATTCAAAAAAATACTCTTCTTAATCTCAATTGTTTAATTCTTATGTCAACATTCACCCCACGTAGTTGTTTTAAGTGTGAGAGGCCTTTTTTGGTGATATTATTCACGGTGTACTTGTGTGCGGCTTAGAAGAAATTATATGGATAAGTTTGGTACTGTATGCTGTTTTTGAGATGGAGATTCATTCTCTTATGATACCAAATCTAAATTCTTTCAATGATCTCTAAATTTCCGACTACCCCCAGTACGAGACATACTCTGCGAGTTATGTGGTAAATGATTTCTCACCATGGTAATAATTAGGTCCAAACACTGTTCCCCTAGTCTTTGAGCAGGAACCGAGCTACAATCAGAACTTTATGATAATTATAATCCACAAAATTCATCGAGTTAATTTTGCACAACAAATATCCTTTGTTGTGAAAACAATGGGGTCCTCATGAAAGTTTTCAATGTCAACCGATGAATATCACAACAATTTTGAGCCTAAACTATTCAGGTTTTGACCAACCCTGAAATATTCCACAATCATCATCCTCAGATATTCACGAGAACCTTTACTCATCAAAAGATGTATAACTTCGTCCAAAAAGATGCAATCATTTTGTAAAAAGTTACATCAACAAAAGCAGGCGCTAATATCGATAATCACCTCTTCAATAAATGAGTATCCAAGAAATAGAGGTATCTAACAACATTATTTAGATTAAAAGTTTAGTTTAAGAAATGACTTACAGATTTAAAGATTATCGAATTGAGAAAAATAATACTCGTTTTTTATAAGGAAATTGAAAGTATGATTGATGAGCTTAAAGGTAACTTCAATGGAATGAGTTTAATATTAATAAAAATAAGAGCTTTCAGCATCTAGAGCAGGTGGCTAATCTTAGTACTTATCCTTCGCAATGTTTCAAATCTTTTTGCTATGATGACGATGATGACTATGATTACGAGGAGAGTATTATTCCTTTGAATGAAATTGATTCTCATTACCCATATTGCAATCACACCTATTTTACCAACTTTGGAGCCCGAGAACTCTCTCATTATGAGGAATGAGGAACTTAACACTATTCCTAAAAAGGAATCGGACGAAGTAATATAGTCTAGTGTTGAGAACCTTGTTCCAATCCCAAGTGAGTCCGAGGATACATCCGAGAGTGATTAGGTGATTGTTGTTTTACCTTCGTGTGATGATTTTCTCTCCATTAACGTTTCTAAGGAAAATTCCATGACTTTCTCTAACCCATTTCGATTCAAATGATGATTTTAACCTCGAGTGAGTGAAAAGTCACTATCCGATACGGACGTTCTGGAAGATAATGTTAAAATTTACTCAAACCCTCTTTTTGAATTCAATGATGAATACATCTTTAGCGATGTAAATCCTCTTTTTGATGAGGTGTTAGAGAACATCAAGAGTAAGGACTCTTATGTTTCTAACTTTGATGAGTCGGCTTTGTTAGTCACACCCCTTTCCGATGCTAATGAAGATGAGTGTTTCAACCCAGGTGGCGACGTTGATGAGATTGAGTTTCTACTTCATCGTGATCCGTCTACTCCTAAGTTGAGCATTGCTTCCATTCTCGAGGGGTTCACCGATGAACCGCCTTTCGAATAAATGATGGATTTAAGATGATTTTGGAATCTAAAGAAAATGAATGGAAGAAGATTTTGTACGATGCTCCAATTGATGATTTGATGACCGAGGACAAAGTTTTTGACCCCGGGATTCATGAGAAAACCTTTTCTCCAACATATGTGAAATTACCCTTTGAGGATCGCCATTATCTTTCCTTCACATATGTTATCCAAATTTTTCTTCCTTATTTCACCTATCCGGTAGAATCTTCTTTTCTTCCTCTCTCCTCCGGGAGTGAGGATATCATTTTTGACCCTAGCATCTCCGCTTTTCATTTTTCTCCTTTAGAACCGTTGGCATGTACATGTCCGATGGAAGTTTGCTCTTCCACGTGATTTTCCGTCCCAAATATCACGCAATAGGGTTGGAGAGTCAAGTCTAAGAGAGTCGCATAAAAAAAAGCCTTCGAGGTGTGGCAACCCATGCTTATCCCTAGTATTAGTATAATATTTATATAATAAGTGTGATGTGAGGAGGCTCGCCTCTTCCTTTCTCGTGATTCGAGTTTTGTGTTTTTATGTCCCAATATTGCCCCAGATTATAAAGGACTCTCGTTCTCGAGTGTTTGTTCTCGTCCCCTCTATCTTCTATCCTTGCATGCTTATATATGGGAATTCGATATCCTAGATCTTATTGAAATAAACGTTGTATTATTACATAATTAATAAACGGCTTTAGATTTGCGTAAAGACCCCTTAATATTTGGGTTATGCCTTGAAATTAGTATGGGGTGACCGTCTCACATTGAGGACAATATGTAGTTCTAGTATGGGGAGGGGGGATCTTTCGATTTGATCTTACTTTCATTTGCTTTGTCTTCACGTAACCCTGTTTTACCACCAAAAATAACAAAAATATATGATTTTAGGCCAAATTTATTTTTTTTCCAAAAATAGAATAAGTGTTTTGACACGTAGTTTTGTCTTTTTAAGAATAAATTTTGACTTGATTGAGTATGTTGCGCTCTAGCTTGCACCTTAACTTATATAAATTTAAGCTTTTGCTAATCTTTTATACAAGAAGCTTTAAAACGCGAATTCTAACTTAAAAAAGCCAAGAGTTTGCAAGTTTCCATGATAGACTTTAAATATGCAAAACTTGTTTTATTAGACTAAGCATTCATGGATTTTTAAAAAATATTTTTAAAAGCGAAGAACAAAAATAATAGAGGTTTTATATAAGTTAGAGTCTAAACATGGAGTAGTTGGGAACTCTTTAGCGCTCATATAGTAATTGTGCTCTTTGGCTCCCATCAGCTTAATAAACGTTATATAATTGTTGAATAAATAAAGTTACTTTAGGTTTTTGCGATTCTTAGTTTAAACCCCTTCGTAGAGATTCCTTCTGGTGAAATTAAGGTACACATCCTGACGGTTCGCTACCGTTGTCTAGGTAGTTAAAAGACCACATGACTTGAAATTTGGCTATAATGATAATTATATAATAAACCGAAGCCGAAATAAGACTTCTGGATCATGGTCGGCTCGCATACCGATATGACAGTCGTTTAAAGGGTGGAGGTAATAATAAAAATAAAAATTGCGGTCTAATAAAAGTTTACTGTCTAGTGGACAGTTTTCTATGCCGAGTGGCAGTCTTCTAAATAAGGCCACATAATATAATAATCCGAGACTGATAAAAAGTTTGTTGCCATGCTGGTTCGGTTCGCTGGTCGATTTGCAACCTATCTAAAAGGTCGAGGAATTCACCGTAGTTCGAAAATAAGAATCCGGACCCTGGTCAGTCCGCATACCAATGTGTAGTTATTTAAAGGACCTGTAGTTTTAAATAATGTTAGCTAAAAATAAAGCCAAATTTTTAACTCCGGTGTATCTAAATAAAGCATCTGTCCCTGGACTCATAGTAGAGGGTTTATTCGGATGAAATAAAAAGGATAACCCCTAATATCGTGCAAATTAGAACCGTTAATGATTACCCTTACTCTCACCATATCGTCTCTTTAGGAAAGGATTATCAACTAATAATGGTCCTAAACCGGATTTACTTTTATATAAAAAAGGACTTAATTTATTTGTCACCATATAATAAAGAATAAAATCCTTAGAGGGTCCTTAGAATAATGGGAGCGTAAAGTGCTATAGCATTCACAATAATCATTTATGAGTAGTGTTAGCATCTTAACTTGTATTTAACAATGATTTCTGTTTTAAGCTTGGTATGTGGGCAGGTGAAAAATCGGAGGATGATGAATTAATTCTTTAATTGTTTCTAGTATCCGTGACCCGTTAGAAGATTATAGTGTAATGATATAATAGAATGCTATAAAAATGTGTAAAACGGGCTTAAAGACGAAAACTAATATTTCTAAATCCCCTTAAATGACACTTAGCTACTTTTCGAGGTAATTAGTCTAAGGGGGATAAATTTTTTGGTTTTCTAAGTGTGTATTTATGACATTGCATGAGGACACGACAATAGTTTAGTATGAGGGATTTTGGTATTTGCTTGAAATACACCATACCATTTTACCTAATACAACGACTCTAATGCATAAAACAGGATAAAAAGAATACAGTGTCTGTGGAATGTGTGTTTTGTTATTGTTGCTGTGCAGGTAACGGAATATCCGTTAAAAGGACAAAAAACAAAGAAAAAAGTAACAAAACCCGTGCACGAGATTTGAAATAGTTGCGAGATAAAAAAGACCGAAGGCGTACTTATCTTATAATGGGCCAACCGTACCCAATTTTAATGAGCCGGTCAGCTGGTATATGCAAAATTACACAAACTTTTTCCATAAAAACGGACTTAAAAGACCAAAATAGACAAAATGCGCAATATAATATGTTTGTTTTGCATTTGTGTTGTGCAGGAAACGGATATTCACAAAAGAATGAAAAAACAAAGCCAAAAACGACAAAACTGGGCACGGAATGGAAAAGTGTGAAAAGACGAAGCCAAATCGAAGCCAAAAAGTCAATCAAGTCAAAAAGTCAACAGAAAAGTCAAACAGTCAAAGTCAACCCCAACAAAGTCAAAGTCAAAAGGAAGTCAAAATCAGAAGAAATATAACTTGAGGGACCAAAAATGTCAAATCCCTAAGTGTATTACAAGAAGGAAAAGACTACAAGGGCTGATTTTGTAATTTACTTGAAATAACAAGTGAGGGGGTAAACCTGCCAAAGTCCCAAACTTGTTTTACCACATGGACTGTTTTTGCAATAAGAGTTATAAGGTTGAGGGGGCATTTCTGCCAAACCCTCAACCTTATATCACCACAAGGACCAACATTGCAATAATCCTTATAACTTCGAGGGACCAATCTTGCCAACTTACCAAACCTTTACCCTGTCACTTTTTTATAACACCTTTTCCCGCCTAAACACAGGACACAAGTCACGGGCTTCTTTGCCCCTTTTTACCCTGTGAATCTTCATCCCCTCCATGGGTAAACATCTTCCCCCTCCTCCACTATCTTTCCCACAAAAAATAAATGCCCTTCCAATTGCAATCCCACCTGTTTTCCTATGAAAATTCATGCCGAATGTAATGGTTGGGATTAATTCAAAGAAGCACAATCTCATCAATGGGTTTAAAGATCATGGTTTTGAAGCCTCTCACAGAAGAACACAAAGAGAAGAGCTTAGACAAAGATTTAGTATAAATAGACCCTTTGTATTAGCCGTAATAATATCATAGCATAAATATGCTTTAAGTAAAATTTCAAATTAATCTTTGTTATCTTTATTTTCAGCTTATTTATAGGCTTTATTGTAAGCTTTATGCACTTTTCTTCAAGATAAAGAAGTATTTGAAGTTTTTAAAGTTAAAAGCCCGTGTTTTAAAGTATTCATAATTAGAGTTGCTTAATTACCTTTAATTGTATCAAAAAGCCCTCTTAAATCAAGCTTATTTATAAGCTATTAATCATTTAAAAAGTGAAAATGGTAATAAAAATTGGACTTTGACCTTGAATCAATACTCAAAATTACCACAGCTTGTTATTTGGATATAAAGCCGAAACTTGGATGGGCTTATGGACTATACCAGCTTATTTCTAATAAGCTAGAGCTTGTAGATTAAGCTTTCAGAAGCTTATTTGCCCTTGTTTAGAGCAAAGGGCTTGGTAATTCTCAAATTTCCATTTAGCTTATTTTTAGCATTAGTCTTAAATACAGCTTTAATAGTTCTTATTTTTCATCTTGGTTATGCTAATAATTCTGTAATTTATATGTTTATTTAGTGCTTAAAATATAGGTGTTATAAGTTTAAATTTCATTGTGCAAGTTTTTCTCATTTTTAGTCATAAATAGCTCATAAACTGTCATTTTCTTTATTAGCTTATTTCAGTGCTTATTCATTATTGATTTTTGCTTATTTATGTCTTTTATGCATGTTTTAGTTACTGTCTTTGAAATTCGTAGCTTAATCACCCTTCAATAAGCTTGCAACAGCCTCTTAAGTTGTCTTAAAGTGGTGTTTGGTTTAAGACCCAAAGTTGGTCAAAAGATGCTTATAACCCAAATGGGTTATATGGTCCAACTTTGTTTAGCCAATTTAGTGTTTAGATTAAGCTTAATTTTCTAGGTTTTTAGTTTTAAAAAACTCACTTTTTTGTTCAAGTTTATAAAGCTTACTTTCCAAAATCACATTTTTGGACAGTACTATTGCTTAATGCTTAAGGCGGGATTGGCCAAAAGCCACTTTGAGCCTTTTTCTGCATACACCTTTTGAGTGGCAATTACTTATTTGTTTTGAAGCTGCGATTTGACTCAATTTGTTGCAAATGGGCAAAAACATCCTGTTTTGCAAAGTGTTTGCCGCCCCTGTGCACAAGCAGGCCACTTTGATAAGCTTTTTCCCATCTATTAGATTTTCAAATCCAAGACCAAAAGCATTTTCTTAAAGCTTTTAAGCCTAGTTTTTAGAAATTCAAAACTTGAGCTTTTGGGAATTCAAATATGCACTTATAAGTAAGCTTCAAAAGAAAGCATCTACACTTAGTGTAAGCTGTTTATACACATCAGCACTAACAAAAGTAGGCTTTTCCAAGCTTATTTAAGGGCTTATTTCTCTTTCAAAAACTTTTCAAAAGCTGTTCCTAAAGCTTTTATGCCACTCTATTCAATGGTATAAGCCAAAGCTCTAAAGTTCATCTTAGGCTTTATTTTTAAGCTTGAAAAGCTATCTAAGTGCTGCATTTGGTTATTTTAGCATTTATTCTTATTATATGTCTTATTAGCTTATTTGCCTATCTTATTATCTTATTTGTTGTTTATTTGAGCTTATTAGTTATTGTTAAGTTTGTTGTTAGCTTTATCGCAGCTTTATTTAAGCTATTTTGAGCTAACTCTCCATTATTGTCCAAAACCTTAGATGTTGTGGCCAATTAAGCTTTTAAGCTGTTTTTAAGCTATTCAGTTTGCCCTTTGCTCCATTTTACTTATTTGTGCTTATTAGGGTAAGTTTTAGCTTATTTGAGCTTATTTCACAGCTTATTGAGTCAAAAAGTGTTAGGAAAATATTATAAACAGACTTAATACTGTTAGTATTAAAGTTAAGTCTGTTAGTTATAGTTAGTACTGATAGTATAGAAGTTAAGTCTGGTAGAGCAAGTTAAGTATGCCAGCATAACTTAAGTCTGGCAGTATTACAGTTAATACTGCATGGTCAGACAGTTAAGGTCTTATGTAATTTTTAGTAATAGTATCATCAGCGTTGATTTAGAAAGATAAGTATTATCTCTTAACGCGTTTAGGTTCCTTAAGCCTATAAAAGGAACAAAAATAGTAATTGTAAAATAGAGTTGATTGAGTATATCCACAATCAAATAGTAATATTGTAATAGCAATTTTACGTATTTGTTCTTGTGTTCGACTTGGTATAAGATATTGATATTCAGCTTCAATATTATATTCCACAGTCAATGTCCTATCATAGTATCTTTGGATTTTAGTTCAAGGACTATAAGTTTCGTATAAGGCTTTATTACCCATTCAGATCCTGTTAATAAGGACCTACAAGTGTATCAGAGCCACCAAAGGGACCTTCTACACAAGATTTAACAAATATCAAAACCTTTTTATTCTCTCCAACTCAAATAATCATGGTCCTGCAAACGGATAATTATTCTCTCATGATGATGATTAACTTTCTCTTCATGATGATGCATCTTTGGATGGATTCGTGTTAGCCAGCAACCTACAAAGGACATGCTTCCTGCTAAACACCATAAATAATCACCACAAATACACTTTCAAGATATGTAAACTGCCTGTCTCCAAAAAGATTTAATTATGATACGTGTGGCCGATGGAGATGGAACGAATATCATGAGAATATAGATAATAGGTCTGAAAGTGATTCAGAATGGGAAATTCAAAGAAGCGAGACACCAAAGGTAAGGATAGTGTATACAGGGTTCTTCCTCCAGCCACACAGGAAGAACAGTTTTTGCTGATGAGAAAGAAATGAAATGCGAGAAACACCTATTGAGTTATATTGGCTGTTCCAAAGATGATGCATCTCAGACTTTTCATGGTCAGTTGATGATGCCAAAAGATATCAGCAGCCATTAATACACGGTTTGGTGGTAATGCTAACTCGAAGCAAAAAGCAAAGCTGTTTTGAAACAACAGTTTGAGGCATTACCATCTCATCTAAGGGAAATCTTAGAGCAAGTGGGTATGATATGTTCCAAAAACTCTTATCACAGTTGGATGCCCTTGGTGCTGGAGTGTCATATGAAGACGTAATCACAATTTTGTTTGAGGTCCCTGTCCTCCTGCGAGGGACATGGACGGCTATTACGAGAAGAGAAAACGAAGAATAATATTGACACATAGTCAATAGATGAATAATACAATAATCTGAGTGTCCTTTGAACAAGACAATCAAAAGACATCATCTTCTACCTTACCTCTGTTAGATGTGGGAGCTTACTATCACAATCCAAATCCTCATCAGCAAGCATACGCCAAGCCACAGTTCTCAGGAAGTTATAGTTCTATACCAATATCCTCTTCCAAAGCAACAACAAAAGCTACTCCATTTTCTCATGCTCTGATAAGTTTATCCATTCTATTCTAGCCCACAAATGCTGATGAAGTGGTATTTGATACATGAAGACCTAGATCAATTGATGATCTTGATTTGAAGAAAAGGTATAAAATTGGCATATTCTATGACTGCCATAAAGATTAAGAATTTCTACGAAAGAATATAGGCAGAGGACAAGATTGGAATGCAAAATGCATGTGGCATTTGATAAAGAAAAGTCGAATGTTTTAATAGCCACAATACTGGGCATTTTGCCAGGTAGTGCAAGTTTAAAGGTTCAAGGAAGGTAGCATGCGGGAAGCAGTAAGAGTCAGGATTTCAAGCCATTGAGAACTAAAAGGAAGCTTAAATGACTATTTATGAAGGTCAGGAACAATTGGTAGAGCAATACTACAGATAGGAACTCAATCATGCACTACAATGTCTATCCCATGTGAATAAATGATGTATCCAAGTGCTCTAAATTGTGGTGATGATTTCCATAGAATGCACTTCAAGCTACGTATGATGAACTTCAAACTGAAATTTGGTGACCAAGAAGCTGCCTTAACTGCCCATAAGCTAGCTGTTAAGAAATTAGAATCTCAGCTTAGAGCCTCCCACAAACAACAATCTTCCTTAACTGAAAAATTAATTTTTCAAGCTAATCAAATTTTTGAAAAAGATGAAAAGCTGAAAAAGTATAGAAGAATAGGAATGAAAGCAGTCAAAGAACATAAGATGCAGTTACAAAAAATTGTTGACTCTTGGTTTACATCTTCTAAAAACTTTGGAAGTCTAATTTATTGTGGGATGAGCATCAACTTTAAAGATAGGTTTTTAGGAATGGCATTCAAATCAATTCTGATGTCCTATGAATATGAGGAAGAAATAAGTAGAGGGTATATTTTTTTGCTTTTAAGGGAAACAGATGTATGGTAAAATTATGACATCCCACTATACAGCAGATTTAAACAGGTATGAATATAAAGGTGTCCCCTCATCCTCTTAGAGTTGATTTACCCTAGGGAACAGGAGGACATAGATGATTCTCTGTATGAGTATGGTAAATATGGACCTCAACCTCAATCTCCTAGTCCTACAGTGTCTGATGCTAGTTCCATTGTTTTCTCAATCTGTCCATCCAATGACAGTGATGGGGAGCTAGGAGCTGTATCTGACCATTCAGTCAATGATGACCCTATCCATGACCCTATCCCTATACCTTCTATTGAGCAGGTTACCATTGCCACCCAAAAGACTCTACCACAAGTGCCTAAACCCAAACAGACAGTTGTCCCTAGTTGTGCACAGCATGTAAAAACTCCTAGGCAACCAATTAGGACACCAGTGACTCCCTCACCTATTCCTTCAAATAACAGACAGAATTGGAATCAACAAATGGAAAGGGAATTAGGTGCAGGATATTCTTTTGAAAGAAAACCATGTTTTGTGTGTGGAAGTCTTAGTCACTTGATTAAGGACTGTGACTATTATGAGAAGAAGATGGCAAGGGAAGCTGCTCTTAAGAGCCAAAGGGTGGTTCATGCTGATGTTCGGCAAGCCACACCGGCCTGGACTAACACTAACAGGGTGAATAAAGCAAATCAGTTCACTCCCAGACCTGTACAACTAAGTAACATTAGACCCAACCTTAGTACTGCTAGCAAAACTATTAAAACTGGTAGGGTAAATGTTAATACTGGTCATGGAAATGTTAGTACTGTTAGTTCAGCTGGCACTCAAATTAAGTCTGGTAGTTCTAGATTTAATACTGGCAAGCAAAATGTTAATTCTAGTCGTATGCATGTTAATACTGCTAGAGTAAATCGACCAGTATCAAACCAGACTTCATACAAAACCAGCCCTAAACTTTCTCAGGTGAATCTTAAAAGTCCAAAGAAATGTTTTTCAAAACAAAGTTCACCAGTAAATAGACCCTTTTCAAGAAATACAGCACACAAGTCAAATAAATATGCTGTTAAGGGCAAAATGGGTACTGCTGTTAAGACCTCAGCAGGTTGTGTTTGGAGAAAAGCAATACCACTCTCCAATACCAATAGTGGACTAACCCCTGATTCAAATGTTAATGTTTCTAGAGGTCCACAAGGCAGACCCAAGCCTGTGAAGGCCTGGGTCCCAAAGAGAAACTAATCTCTTTTTGATTGTGCAGGATCATCCACTGAAGCATATGGAGCATAGAGGTATTTTTGATAGTGGATGTTCTGGGCACATGACTGGTAACAGGGCCCATCTTGAAGATTATCAAGAACTATCCAAAGTGGGATCTGTTACTTTTGGAGGAAGTAAAGGTAGTATCAGTGGAAAAGGTACAATTAGATTAGGAAATTTAGTTTTTGATGATGTGGCTTTTGTGAAAGAACTTGGACATTTTAATCTGTTCTCCATATCTCAGATATGTGATAAAAAGCTAAATGTACTTTTTACTGAAAAAGAGTGTTTTGTGGTGTCCTCTGACTTCAAGATGCCTGATGAAAATCAGGTCCTTCTTAAAGTTCCTAGGCAACACAACATGTATACTTTTGATATGAAAAATGTTGATTCTTCAAAAGGATACACCTGTTTATTAGCAAAAGCCTCATCTGATGAAGCTAAATTGTGGCACAGGAGGTTAGGTCACCTTAATTTCAAAAACTTAAATAAACTTGTAAAGGATAATCTAGTTAGAGGGTTACCTTCCAAGAGTTTCAAAAATGACCACACTTGTGTTGCTTGTCAGAAGGGAAAGCAACACAAGGCCTCCTGTAAGGCCAAGATTGACAGATATGTGACCCACCCATTACACACCTTGCATATGGACTTATTTGGACCTACCTCTGTGAGGAGTATCAACCATGCAAGTTACTGTCTAGTGATTACTGATGACTGTTCAAGGTTTTGTTGGGTATTCTTTCTAGCCAAAAAGGATGAGACTAGTGACATCCTTAAGACTTTTATAAGACAGATAGAAAACCAACTTAATCAAAAAGTAAAAATCATTAGATCAGATAATGGGACAGAGTTTAAAAACAGGGTTATGCTTGAGTTCTGTGGGGAAAAGGGTATAAAACAGGAGTTTAGTAATGCAAGAACTCCTCAGCAAAATGGGGTTGCTGAGAGAATGAATAGGACCCTTATAGAGGCTGCTAGGACTATGCTAGCTGACTCACACTTACCTACCACTTTTTGGGCAGAAGCAGTCAATACTGCTTGCTATACCTTCAACAGGGTAAGAGTGACCAAGCCTCAGAACAAAACTCCTTATGAGCTTTTGTTTGGCCACAAACCAATCCTTAGCTACATAAGACCATTTGGGTGCCATGTTACCATTCTCAATACTCTTAGCCCACTAGGAAAGTTTGATGGAAAATCTGATGAGGGTTTTCTTGTTGGTTACTCTGTGAACAGTAAAGCCTTTAGGGTTTATAATTTAGTAACCAAAAGAGTTGAAGTAAACCTTCATGTCAACTTTCTTGAGGAAAAACCCAATGTACAGGGAATAGGCCATAGGTGGATGTTTGACTTAGACTATCTTACAGACTCTATGAACTATATACCTGTCTCTTTGCAAAATCAAGCTAACCCTGCAGGTTCAAAAGAGGTCATTGATATTGATGTGCAGACTGAGGAGGCTGCAGACCTGATGGTGGTTTCTTCTACATCTCTAACTGAAGCAACTAGAAAAGCAGCTGTTTCTGAAAAGATTGCTAAAAAGAAGACTCACTCCCCAAAGCAGCCATCTTCTACACCAATATCCAAGTCTGCTGATGACATTATGACCTTTAGAAAAGAGCTGGATGCTCTTGCTTTGAAGCACTTAGGACCAGTACCTGCAACAGCACCTACCAGTACTAATCCTGTTAATACTGGTAGTGATAATCTTAATACTGGTTTTGAGGAAGTTACTCCTGGCAATATTGAAGCTATCTCTCCATTGATGAAGCTATCCTCTCTCCTCAGTGCTAATCATGAAGAATGAGGCTTCTCTGATGTCAGATGAATGATGATGATGCCTGAAATAAGGAGTTTATATAAAATCACGTGAAGGATCTTGAACAGGCTTCTATGATGATTGATGAGATTAATTTACTTTAAAATTTCAACAATCTAATCACCAGATGAGGTAGATGTCACTGACCAACCACTCCACACTGAGGAATTCAAACAATGCTCATCCCTCAAAGTCAAATCCTTGGAGATCTTTAATACGCAACATGTATTCAGACTAAAGCTCTCTCAAGAAGGATCACATGCAGCTCATGCTTAGTAAGTTACATACAAGCACACAAAGAAGGAAATCATAAATGATCAACAACATTGTCATTTTGCTTGCTTTTTATCTCAATCTGAACCAAGGAAATCTCAAGGAATCCCTTTGAAGATGAAAAGCGTGTGTTGAAGACTATGCAGAAAGAACTTTTGCAGTTCAAGAGCTTCCAACCAAGTATGTGTTTTGGTATGATTTACCCAATGGTGCTAAGGAGAATAGGTACTACATTGGGATATAGGACTAAAAAAAAACAATAAGGATGAGAGGGAGTAGTGTCAAAAAACCAAAGCAGGCTGGTAGCTCAAGGTTCATAGACAAGAAGAATGGATTGGATTATAGATGAGGTTTTTGCTCCTGTAGCAAAATAGGAAGCTATCCAGTGTTTTTTTGGCCTTTTGCATCATTTAATGGGATTCATAGTCTATAAAATGGATGTTAAAAGTGCGTTTTTTGTAGGGCACTATTTATGAAGCAATGTATTATGTCCTCACAACCTCCTTGGATTTGTTGATCCTGATAATAGTCCTACAAAGGTTGTATATGGTGGTCAAAGGCTTTGATGGAGGCACCAAGCCAAGCCCCTAGAGCATGGTAAGCTACTCCTGTCAACTTTCCTAGAGAAGCATTGGATATTGCAAGAGGGGCTACCATTGCGACAAGACTTTATTTCATTAAGGAATAGAACACAACAGAATGACTATATCATTTTGGTTCAAGTGTATGATGATGACATCATTTTTGGGATCTACCAACAAGTCTTGGTGTGATGATTTGAAGCTTTGATGCCAAAAGCAATTTCAAATGAGTTCCCATGGGTGAACTTACTTTTTTCTTCTGTCTACAAGTCAAAGCAGAACAAGGGAGGGCATCTCCATATCTCAAGAACAAGTATGTAGCTGATGATACTCAAGAAATTGATCTTGTAAATGTCAAAGCAGCCCCATCACTCCCGATGGAGACCCAGTTGCCTTTTGACACAAAGAAGATGAGGAAGCTTTTGATATAGATTGTACACTAGTACCACAGATCATATGATAGGTTCCCCATGTACTATAACTGCTACTAGCCTGTATATTATGTAGCAGTATGTGGTTGTGTTCACTTTTTCAGGTAAGCCCCAAAGACTTCTCATCTCAATGATTGTCAAGAGGAATCTTCAAGTATGCTGCGAACAGGGCAAAACACCAACGTGGATTATACGGTATCCTAGGGGATTCACCCCTTAATTTGGAAGCATTCTCTGATAAGTGTACTATGGTGGTTCCAAACCTTGCAGGAAATATCCACAACAGTGGTTGTCAATTTCTTGGTCCAAAAGACTTATTCTTCATGGCAACATTGGTGAGTAAGAAACAGACTATTGTAGCCACTTCAACAACTGAAGCTGAATATCTAGATGCTGCAAATGCTATTGACTTAGATGTTGCTGGGTTCAAAATCAATTGTTGGACTATGGTTTCAAACTTCTGAATACCAAAATCCGACATAATATGAAATCAAGAAATCTGCACTTGTGAAGAACCCAGTCTATCATTCTAAGACCAAACACATTGAGATTCGTCACCACTTCATCAGAGATTGTTTTATGAGAAGAAGCTCAAATGTGGAAAAAACTCACACAACAGCCTTAAATGTAAGCAGACTTGTTGATACACAAAAACCCTTTGATGGACTCCCCCCGTTATCAATTACTTGGTGGTTAGCATTGGTATGATCAACCATAGCAACATTTAAGGGGAGGCTTAGTTGTATAGTTTGTTAAATAAGTGATGTAGCTAAGTAATGCTGAATTCTTAAAGTTTATTACATTTAATACCTGGTAGTTATTTTCTTTAATACTGGTAGTTAAGTAGGGTTAATTACGGACAGTTAATTTTCTTTAAATCCTGATAAGCTATAATTCTTTTAAATACTGGTAGTTTAATTAAAGTATAAATTCGGGTAGTTACAGGTTTCATTAATTCTGTTATATACAATTTTTGCAATCCTTTTTTCTCTAGACTATCGATTAGCAGGCATAACATGAATGACAAAGGAGGAGTTCCCAAGGATTTTAACAATTTTAGACCTAATTTTCTACAACACACGTTAATTATCTGGTTGAAAAAGAGTTAATATAACGGTTTAGACTCTTTAATTAACTCTGTATTGACCAAAATTAAGACTGGTATGTAAATTGTTAATACTGGTAGGATTCGTTGTTAATGCAGGGGGGTTGGTCGGGAAATTTGAGCTTTTTCACACTGCTTTGTATTACTGTTTAAAATAACCGTTTAGTGATTTTTTTACGGCGCAATAGTCACACCAACAAGTAGCATATATACGATAAAAGTTTTGATTTCTCTTCATACGAAGATCTTCTTTTATTAGACTGCATCGAATCCTTTTCTTTTAGCAAAGTTAAAATTTTCCTTTCTAAACATAAAACATAGTCAAAGCTGTCAACTACCCAGCATCTACAATTTCATTCACATAAGAAACCCCAAGTCCCTTAATAACGATTTTTCCAATGGCTCAACGATTACAAAGTATTGTGACAAACACAACCGAAGTGGTGTGTTTTTTGTGCGCAGCCCAACGAAAGTGCCGGGTTTGCTGTGATTGTGTGGATTTTTCTTTCGAGGTTCCAAACCTCAGAGTATGCTTTAACTGTACAAATCCAACTATCTATGATTTCTCTTGTGAAACAATTTGAGCAGAGTGCTATCGCAACAGTAGAGCTGATGGGGGTCCATAATAAATTAATGCAACCATTGATACCATAAGCACATCAATCTCTGAGGCGTTAAAAAAAAATCAATTAGGGTATATCCCTACATTTAGATGACCCACATGAATTACAATTTTGCCTAATGCTGATCTTTTGAGGGTATAAGGGCAAATAGGGTACCCACAACTGATAGGAACTTTTACCTTTGAAAAAGTTTCTTTATCTTTACAACCCGCAATGTCGATACTTAGTCCAACCATCTTTTTGCACACTGTATAAGCTCTAAAAGTGGTTTGGAATGGGAATCAAGTTTAGTACAATATTGGCTACTACACGCTTTGATCTGTCTATCCACTGGTAGAGCTTATAAATTTTTCAAAACTCATTTTTGATGGTATGGTGGCAAATTTGAAGAGCAAGAAAATTTTTGATATACCCCGTTTTCTGCAAATGATTTTGAATATTCAAACAGAAAACAAACACCCTTATCTAGCTGTGAGTCTGACCAAAAAGATCTTTGGGAATATGAAAAGGGGTTTTCAAGGGGCACCAAGACCTTTATTGCCTTCTATGTTGCTTGTTGCTATTAACCCTAATGCAGGACAAGAACATGCTGCTCAAGCTCCATCCCAACCATCCTCATCATCACCAACAGCACCTCCACCACCACCTATCCCAACACCTACACCTCCACCACCACCTATCCCAACACCTCCACCACCACCTATTCCAACACCAACACCACCACCTATCACAACATCTCCACCACCACCTATTCCAACACCAACACCACCACCTACATCACCACCACCACCACCACCTGAGACTGAACCTACAACAGATGAGTACATCTATGAGGAGCAATCTCCTGTCCACCCTCACTTCTCACCCGTCACAAGAACATGGCTCCAAGTCCATGCCTATGGATTGATTTGCGTTCAAGCAGTTCAGCACACAGTTGATTTCAAGAATAATATCCTGGAATTGAGGAGTCTCGAAACAGAACCAAGCTAACCATGGGAAATGTAAAGTGCAGCTAGTCAAGAAAGTGCAGAAATTAGAGATAGTTGGAGGGGTTTCTGAAACAGGAGGAATTTGGTTTTGACGGATTCATGAGATGAAGAACCTGAGGCTCAAGGGAGGAAAAGTCAAAATTGATCCCCAAGATCACTACATCCCACTCTACACAGCACGGAGCGACAAGTGAGACGCTCTACGCACAGCAGCCTACGAGTACATCAGACATGCGTTCTCATAGGGCTGTAGGAGTTTACAACAGAGCGAGAACACACACTCTATAATATATAGTGCGAGGAACCCTACACACCGCCAAATGCAACACTCTCTTCAAAACGAGTTCGCGTGAGCAACTTACACTATCTTCTTTTCTTATTTACATCAGTATCGTGATGGGAGGTTTGGGATCATCAAAATTTATCTGCTTCGTTAAACAGTCACGGAGTCCCATTGGACAACAAGGAAGGAGATACAAGAGAAAGAACACACAAGAACCACAACAATCTAAAAAGTAGTCACAAGCTTACACCATAGGGACTTTCAAGAAGACATGATTGCTGAGCGTTGCCTAGACAAAAGGGTCATACTGCTGGTCTGAACACACACTACTAAATAGCGCTCCTATCTACGCACTGGGGCAAGAATGATCACGTGACTCACGCGACACACTAATTACTTGAGCGCAACAAAAAGTCTAAGTCTCACGATATTCATTGAGCACACTGTCTCCGTTCTTGTTCAAAAGGTGTCTCGATGCATACTATAAGTGACTCACAATCTTCTACTACACTCCAACTCACACTAGGTTATTGAGCACATGGCACAGTCAACAGTCTACATTACCCATACGTTGAGACAAAACACATACAATTAAGAGAAATGTATTCATCACATATTCATCTATAGTATACCGATTCGTCTCTTACACCAGAATCGACAGTATAGACAGAAGTGCACACTCTCTCGACACAATCAAGATGCTCTAACGTGAGTACACTACAGCTATAATAGCCACAACAACAATCACACAACTGAGCATGAGTGCGCTCCTGCTAGCAATACTATCACACTCGTATGACTTTTCTCTCTTATACAAACGTTTTACATGAAGGAGCACACACAGTGAGAGGTTATACAGGATTCTAAGCAAATACACGAGTAGAGGTCTACAATGCTCATCTCTCTCCAGTATCTCACAACAAGTGCGATACACAGAGATGAGCATGAATACCATGATTGATGAGTTCACACTTTCTTCTAGTGACGATGTTTGTAGCTCAACAGCAAACACAACGTACAAACTCGAGGAGATACTAATAAAATATCTATGAAAGTATACTTACTATATCTAATGAGGACTTGGACTCACAATAAGAGTATATATCTGATAACACAAACATACAAAGATTTGGTGGGAGCTGTACTCTCAGTTCGTCATGACTATAACGCACAAACTTGAAGCTATATAGTATCTGTAACGGCCGAGTTAACACAGAAGAGCATGCTTGGTCACCATCTACGCGAAAAGATCTTGTCACGATACACAAGACATTACATAAACTTCTAGCGCACAGGCTATAGCACTAACATTAGTTGTGGCGCAATCTTTGATCTACACATCCAACACACACTCAGTGAGAGTGAACACTACAATTTACTGAGCAATGATACGATAAAGCACTAGTCTAAAGAACGAAAAGGAAGCAAAACGAACTTTGTGACAACCATATTAAGCGTTTCCTACCCAGGAATAATAAATAGATAGTGTAAAACTAACTAACTATGTCAGGGAGAGATTGTGTTCACACTGGTGTCTAGACAGATGACAGGATCGTGCGAAAGAGAGTGAAGCAGTGTCCTGAGATGGAGTTTAACTAGTCTCGACATAGAAAGAAATTGAACTTTGAAAAAGTCAAGAAAGAGTTTGACAAGCATTGTGAAAACAGATTGTTCTCTTCTTTTGCTCCAATAAGCTTTGAAGCAACTAAAGCCAGTTTGAAAAGATTTGGTGAAGAGCTTCAAACAAAGACTCCAAAAAGACTGAAAGAAGAAAAAGATGATGAAGCAAAGGATGATGAATCAACAAAGAAGTCTGGAAAGAGAAAGCAAATGTGAAAGGAAAGGTATACATACAAGGTTTTGAAATGAAATTGATTTCTGAGAGTTCAGATAAGTTGATAAGCATAAAGAGTCTAACAAAGGTACTGAAACTACCTATTAATCATGTTCCTGTAGCTATGAAAAAAACACCTAGTTAGCACCTATAGAAGATTATTAAACAATGAGAAAAAGGAGTATTACCTAATTGTTAGGGAAAGAGAACAGAACATAGTATACATTAATTTTGTGGCTAATGTTAAAGTTCTAATATCTAGAGATGATCTTACTGAGTCTTTGAAATACAGGATAAGAATGAATAGATAATGGGGTGGATGGGCACTGAGGATAAGTTTTTAAGAGAAAGGGATATTTTGGAAATGATTAAGAATTATGTTTGAAGAACCTCAAGCACAGATTCAATATGGAGTGAATTAGGACAACAAAAGATTATAAGTTGGAGATATTATGATACCTGTAGGGTACATTGTTCGAACTAGACAATCCATAGGAAGTGTATATGTTGTCTGAAAGAAAATATCCCACTATCTGCTAAGGAGGTATTCGAAAAAACTATGTTAAAAAATTAGAGTGACTCTTTGGATGGAAAAATGAGTTGTAGGATTGTTATAGATTATTGAAAATGAAGTGGAGAACAAGCTTGCATTAGAAAGTAGTGAAGTATGATAGGGTTGAAAGCCTAGGAATAGAAGATGAGAAGGATAACACTTGGTGAAGGTTGCTATGCACTAACACAACAAATTGGTTATCAAGTTCAACCATGTCTAAACCAACAATAAGGACTGGCTAGTACCAAGAGCAACCACGTCTCTTGGTAAATGACTCTCAAATCCGTTCTATGGTTGACAACTTGCAATAAGTGTAATGGTCTTCAACATCACCGAATATCTATCTAAGCGAGAGTTTTGTCGGCATAGCCCAACAAGTTTATTGGCTTGATTGTAAAGGCAGTTGCGAAAAACCATAACTAGCCATTATGATTATGGCTTATGGTAAAGACATGCAAATCCATATTAGATGGTTGACAATTTACCAAAAATTGTATGGTATTCAATGCACCATAGTATTTATACTGAAGCATGGCTACTCCAGAGCAAACGGCTACAACTTGTCAAGAGTTATCAAATCAGTTTAGTAGGCTGATTATTGTGCTTAAAATCATATGGTAATCAATGTACCTTGGTCTTACAAACCTAAACATGTGGCTATGCCATAGCATAACGGGCTTCATGGAAAATATCACAACAAATCCGTTTATTCTGGTAGTTTGCTCAAAAAAACTATATTTTGTTTGGCAGCAAGATTGGAGTGCTAATGAAAGACTATTGCTGATCAATATATGAAGACATAATACATATTTATTTTGACGACAAAGTTCAAGACAATCCTCGAAAAGCTCAAAGTGAAATCCAAAGTACATAAGAAACTTGTAATGTCAGAGAGAAATGAAAGAATCAAGTTAAGGGACGGATTAGTTTATGAAAATATTGTAAACATACTTTAACTAACTGTTAGTAATTAAAGTTAATGTCTGTTAGTTAAAGTTTAGTACTGATAGCTGATCGTTTAGTACTGTCTTAGTAAATGAATTAATTCTGGTAAGCAAGTATAAGTGCATGCCAAAACATTAACATAAAGCCCTTCAGTATAAAAGTTAATACTGCTTTGTCCGGACATTAAGTCTTTGATATTATGTAATTAGTTAATTCAATTATGCGTTGATTTAGAAGAGATAAGCATAAATATCTCTTAACCCAAGCGTTTAGGGTCCCTTAAGCCTATAAAATGAACATAGACATAGTAATAATAAAAACACGAATGATGATTGATTGAGTAATCCACAATTTCCAAATAGCACAAAATTACTAACTACAATTTTAGTATCTGTTCTTGTGTGAGATCTTGGTATACGATATATGGATATTCCTAGCGCAATGTATATAATTCACCAGTCAATAGTCGTTCTATATAGGATCTTTGGATTTATTTAAAGGACTATCAGTCGTTCAAGGCTCATTCAGATCCTGTTTATTAGGACCAACACTTCACATCAATCTGGTACACAATAAACCCCATAAATGATGCATAGGCCAAAAATAACATGATTGCTTCTATCCTTGCAACATGAGCAAAAACCTCATGACTATAGATCAATGCCTTCATCTTCTTGGTTGAAACCTTGTGCAACCATCTTGCCATTGTTTCTAACTACTACCGCCTCATTACTCTTTCTTGTTTTCTAATAGACCCATTTCTGTTCCGATGGTAATGCTTTTGCCTTTGTGTAAAAGTTCAACTCAATCTCACAAACCTTCTGGAATCTAAAACTGTAGCAACTCATCTTGCATTAGCCTTTATCTAGCTTGGATCTTTCATAGCTTGTGCAACCTTCTTGGGTTCTAATGTGAGAGAAAAAAGGCAAATAGGCAGTTTTAATATATCTTTGTTGATTTGTTCTCCTCTCTTTTTGATGTTAAACTGACCATAATAGTAAGAAGCAAGTTCTTCTTTCAAAAAATCTGAACTGGTCTCCTCCTTGGTTTGAGTAGCTAAATTTTATGTCTTCCATGATCTGTCTTAAGGATGATTAAGGACATCCTTGTGGAATTCTGGTTGTGGGGGAATATGACTTGACATTCATGATGGTTTCCAAGTTGTTAAGTGTCAGCTTCTACACCACTTCTTCATCATCATATGCACCACTAAAGATACCATGATTTAAGAAGAGTCAGCAGTATCCGTCCAAATCAGGCATATGAAGCGAGCATAGGAAAAGATCATCAGCCATTAAGTAAGATTTTTCCCAGCATACTAACTATTTAGTGTTGTTAGCATAACATGTTCTTCTTGAACAAGCTAAACATTATCCAATATGGTACCTCTTGAAATCTTTACATATTCTGTCATCTTCATTATATTTGAACACTCCTCCTTCCTTCATGACCATTTCTTTTATCCCTTCATTTACACTGTTCTTCATTAGTCCTTTTTACCAGCATCATCAACAACTGCATCCTTGCGAGGCTGCTGTGGACTATCATAAAGTATGGTAGCAGAATATAAATGTTGAGTAGGAATTATGACTCTTGCATCAACATTATCCTTGATACCTACATTCTTATTAGTTTGATTCCCTGCAGTAACTGGCTCATAATTCATAGCGTTTGTTAGTAAATCAATATTAAAGAGCTAATCTGGTCTACTCCCTGCAACATTGGGTTTGTTTTCAAGAAAGTTTATGTGCAGGTTTTACTCTACACCTCGCTAGTTCTAGTGATAAATACCCTAAAAGAGCTTTGCGCTATTTATTGATAATCCAACAAAGAACCCCTTCATCAGCCTTCACCATCAAATTTGCCTAGGGGAATCTAAGGTATATCTCAAAGAATAATCACAGGACACCCAAAAAGGTCTCATAAAACACTTAACAGGTATCATAACCATTGTAATGAGTTCATAAGGTGCTTGTTGTAGAGCTTATATATCACTAAACCCTATTCTAAACATAACACGACAGTACTCAAACTGCTTCAGCCTAAAATGTAATACAGGTAAATAAATGAAGTCTGCATATAGTTCTAGCTCCTCTATTAGGTATACCTATTCATTCTTTCAGCAACTCCATACTTAGGTTCAGTGAGATTCAATTAGCAACACTAAACTCCTCTTAATCCCCTTTCATCCCACATAACTGATTCATGTTATCACTATTTTTTAACCTTCACAGTTTCCTTGTCACATCTAATGATTTTAAACCTTATGCATTTATTTGGTTTTCTTATGCCAATAAATAAAAGTTTTAGACAGCAGATCCCACATATCTCATCCCTTAGTTGTGGCCAAAAAGAAAACCCAACTAGCACACACTACTATAGTCCATGTTCAAGTCGTGTGACAGCCAGACACATACACACGCGACAGTATCACATCACCCAATAGTCAGTGATTACGAGACGTACGCCTAAACGCACATTATGCAATCATTGATCTTAGCATGCGCCACACACACAAAAGCAACAACACTTCCTCACTGTCATGATCACACGTTCAGAGATTCATGACGAGGTCAGCTGATAGAGCTCACAAGCTTAGGTCTCTCACACAAGAAGCTTTGTGTTGCTTTTCCGCGCTTCAAACAAGCAATACAAGTATGTTCATTTCATCAAAAAAGCTTTGACACAGTTAAACTCTAACAAAGGTTTTAGGCGCTCATTCAACCAGAATCTCCTAGAGAGCGATCAACCATCACAGTACATATTCTCGCAAAGCCGTAGCATACGTAACATCTTCACACACCTACATAACGCTCTCAACGTTCGCCCCTATCCTCACTAACAATCTCCTTACGCACTACAAGCGACATCTACTTGAACTAGCACCTATTTGAGTGGCGACATGGAGATCGAAGCCAGGACTCATCTGTCAGATCCAGAACAAAACATTCTACACATCTACTTCAACAGAGCACACTCAACATGCGTTCTCTGGAGCTCATATATATGTGCAAGATGCATATCTGCGGACCTGTGTGCGACACTGTTTCAACAAACCCGACTCTACAGGCACAACACTATAACACCACTGCAGGACAAGTAGACAGCTCTATTCAGACTATAGTAGTAACACAAGTGAGACAGGTCTCTCAGAACAAATGAGGCTTTTATATCACACATGGTGCATTCACTAAGACTGATCTGAAACCTAGCGACATCTTCTAGGCGTGACTTTCATCAACTAATAGAGCCTCTCGACCTCCAACAGCAACATTTGTGAAGAACTGAAGAAAAAGTTTTAATTAAAGTACCGAGTTTAATCATAGTAGAACATCTTCATAGTCTATTTTCTAAGTTCTAATTTTATTACCTTTCTAAGTAATTTAACCTCCTTAAGGACTTCCTCTGATATATGCAAACGAAACATAAACCAATCAAAACCTCTTGATAAACCTGTAAGAAAAGACTCATGTTTCCATCACATGCCTAGGAATATCCACCCCAATCTATGCCAATTCGGCATTAGTCATTATCGCTAGTCTTCACACACAATATATTCTTTATACGATCATAGGATAACCACTCTATAACACTCGAGCGACCTTTCTTTAACTGTGATAAGACACGAACTAGCAATCTACTGATGCTCATCTACAGTACTATGATGGATGTACACACAAAGTACCATTCTATCTCTATTGAGAGACATCTCTATAGCTAGTTTAGGCTTATCGTAATGGTCGTCACTTTGTCACGAGAGTCGCGACACTAAAGATACACACCTCGTCTGCTATCGTCTCTATCTCACACACAATATGATTATCACAATGGACACTATAGCAGCAACTTTCATTTCAGTGGCTCAATTGGCGAGAGCTACAAGAGGCGACATTAACGACACACACTATTATCTCTAATTAGATATCGAACTCACAATCCATCATACGGCATTAACATTGACAGTAGACGAAGCGAGTGCTTTAATAATATTAGGTCCACACAAACCTATCACAAGTTCTGACAAACGATCTACTCATCATATCACCTTCAACATAAACACTAATGACGGTGTTCTACTGTGATCCACTAACCTACGACGTATTTAGCGAGTTTACATACTAAAACGGGGCTACACAAGCTTTGAGTTCTCTAACAGTCTCGTTTTTCACCCTCAACTTCTACTCAAGAATCATCGTTCAACCCACAACAGGTACTATTCAAACTAATGGTTCACACAAGGTAGTAAGACATTCACTATCTCTCTACACTGAGAAAATCTATTGATTCAGATACTTAACAATCGCAGGTATGTATCATAACATATACACAAAGTCACATTATAGTAGTGGAGTTTCTTTTTGGAATGTAAATGCTTCATTCACTTTGATTAGTGGGAAACATGTATTAACAGGCCTAACAAACTACTAATTTTGATGTTGCTTGGCTATTAGGCTATTTAGTAATTTGCTTAGCTCTTAGAAAGTTTTGCTTAGTCAGGGACACTTAACTGGCTACTTATCCTAATTGTTGTAACTTGCTGTTGTGAGGAACAAAATTCAATTACTAGAATTGTAGGTGAGTCAATTTATTTTTGGGTTGGTTCACCCTCCAGAACATTGTTCCATACTTGTCTAATTTCCCTCTACACCAGTAACCCTTAATAGAATCCCTTATTATTTAATCACAAAATTTTTTTCTACCAAATTTGACTTATTGTCATGAAAATCTACACAGACTTTGATTAAATGTTTTGAAACTCCCAAATACAAAAAAGCTTTCTTTTTAAAACTCAAAACCATTTACATGTATTCTGAGTCATCTTTCACATTCCCAGTTTCTTCCTATTACCCCTAGGAACTTAAATGACTTTTCCGCTGGATACTCTACTTGCTTATGTGTGTTATTCCTTATTAAACGTAGATTTCACAACTCACCAGATTTGACAAAATTGAGACAATATTATTTAAATCGTTGGTATTTTGTCTGAGAGCAAGATTTTAGTCTACAACACACACTATCATTATCACTATCAGTGTCCTAATCTTCAATGATATAGGAGCACTCGGACATAACAGTTTTAGGCTTTCTTCAACAATAACCTTACTAGTCTTGACAGATATAACTAGTTCATTTTCACTCACAGTATTAGTCAGAGAACAAGACATGAATCATCTTAGCCCAGACAAAGGATAAGTCAGAGTTTTGAGGGCATGTAGTTTTTCTCAGTGTAGGGATGATGGGAACGACAGCATGAAACACCTTCACCTGTTATGCAAATCTAACATTTACAGGACAATTATCTACATCACTTTCTCTATTGTTAAGCGCACACTATAGAACCGACGTTTCACTTCTCATTCATTTGACTATTCCTAACCAAAGACTACGAAGCTTTGGATCGTTTAACACTTATTTGTACAATATTCATTATTTAGTTTACGCGATCATGATGATTCTACCTCAAACAATTTTACTAGTTTAAGTTTAAATCATCTTTCTCTTGATAAAGGCTTCTTACTAACGATTATTAAGAGTCTTTGATATAGATATCTTTCACTTGGACATCATACTTTAAAATGCAATACTTTCTTCATAAATAGCTTCATTCTTTTCATGAACAACTATCCTAGCTTCTAATGATTCTAATCCCATTTGATAACCTATAATTTCTAGATTAGATTTATTAAGAGCTTCACGTTGTTGATCATATTGTTTTTGAAGAGTTTCATATGATTTTAAGCAATCTTTAGAGCAAAGTTAAGTACCGTAGAGTCTGAACTTGATGAACTTGAATGAGGCCTTGGATGATAGGCCATTAGAGCCAAAGTTTGTGATGGCCTTCTTCAGCTGAAAGCTCCAATCATAACCACCTATCGCGCGCGACTGAAATAACCAAGGCATTTGTAGGTGAGAGTCATTCACACTGGTATAAAGACCCTTCTTTTGGAAGCCCTCCATTTCTATACCCCCTGATTCCTTTTGTAGCCGTTACTCTCTACAGCAAAGTGACCTCCTCACTGTAGGCGCATTGTGTATCATTCACCTTTGGTCTTATCCAAAGCCAACAGTTTCTTTGCCCATTGACATTCAGATACCTTTTGTCTTATTTACACAAAGAATCTTTTCAACGCCTCAGTGGTAAGCATTGGCCGCACCTGCCATTATGAGATCCATCTCTTCAAGATCATCATTATCATCTGCTCTAGATCTTATACCTTGTCTAGATTGGTGGACTAATAGATTGATTAGTAAAGAAAGGAAAACACGACATCATCATCATATGTTTGAGGAAGAATCTTGTCCTTGTGAAAAACTAGAAGCGTTAGAAACTTCATGAGGCAGTTAATAACTGCATCATTAGTACTGCTAGTGTTTTCCTGAAGATCACAAAAAAGCGAACACACATTTATTGCGAGAGTTTGAGCTTCGATTGGCCTTTAAATCTGCATAGATTCAATCACCACTTTGCAGATTTTTACATACAAATCAGATCACATGCTAAACAACATGTGTCTAGCATCAGACACACTTTTGTTTTCTCATGAATAAAGCAATATTGTTTCCAGTAAGCGATGGTAGATAACTTCTCAGCAACTTCAGAATTGCATCTCTTACGAAGAATAACTAGCACCATTAATATTCCAATTGGCTGATGATATTACTGAAGAGCCTCATCGCGATAGGTTTTTATCCAGTACCTTCAGTATTCTGTATATGCAGCAAAAATCTCAATTGCAGCTTCAAGAATATATGGTTTATCCTGCATTTTTCTTTTATTTCTCTGGAGAGTGACCAATCCAAACCACATGCCTTGAATGACTTCCCAAAGGTATTTGCAAGATCCTTGATTCCAAGAAACAATCAATAGGTGCTACAGTAAGGAATGAGCCAAGCAACTAAGAGTGCTTTTTGCTTTTCAATTCATTCTTTCTTGCTACTTTGCTCAGTCATTTTAGGAGGAATTAGGACCTTCAGTAACCACGAGCACTAGCTTGATGCAGAATAGCCAGGTGAATCACCAACACATTCATAAATACACACCTTCCCAAACATCATAATCATGTGAGTAAGCACTATTGCTCACCATTCCATGCTCTAGAGACTCATAGTTCTCACTGTTTTTGAGTACTAGAAGTTTGTCACAAGTGTAGAGCACTGTTTGGGGTAAGTTTCTGATAGTGACTAACCACCATCCTTTTCTTTGACTAAAAAGGAGAAAAAAAAAGGAAAAGAGAAAAAATAAAAAGAAAAAGAAAAAAATGAAAAATCTGTGTGTAATATAGTGACTTTCTTCTTATTTAAAGTTTCTCAACAAGATTTGATACCACCTGTTACGAATCCTTTTTTGAATAGATTCTTACTTACTTGTTAAAGCTACAAGTATGTGATGGATATATTCCAAAACAGGAACCATATGAAGAAACGAGATCAGATTGACGAATTAACACAAGACTATGTGGAAAACTAGGATTGACAATACTAGAAGAACAATAAAACAGTAAACAAAACTTTTACTAGACAAACTTTCAAGCCTCAATATGAAACGATCACATCTCAGAAATAGCGATGGGGTTAAGCAAAAATAATCTATGAAGCTAAAGAATTATCAAAAGATGTACTCCAAACACATGCCTTAGGACCTCCTCTTATAACACCAAGGAGTCCTACAAGGCTTACAAGTACTTTCCTAACATATCATGATCTTCATCTCTATAAACAAAACGTAATCTCCTAAACAAAGAGAAAATTATACATATCATCTTTACAAATAACTAATACTTATCTTCGTAAGTACATTCTTGTTTCATCCAATCAATCTTTGATCACATCTCTGCCCATAATCCTTAGCCAGCAATATTAATCACGTCAGGACATGATGTTAACTGAGCACAACGTTAACAAGCAGATATTAATCCACCTAGAAGTTTACTCTAGCAGTATTAACATACGACGAACAGTACTGCAAGATACTATTGTAACTAGCAGTAAGTACGAGCGTCACTTAGTTATTTCATTCTTTATTCTTGAGCAGTCTTAACATCTATTAGCATATAAACTTTTATGGACTAACAGTACTAATGAAATACTAACAGATAGCTAACTTAGTAGTAGTAACTTTTACACTCCAGAGCCAAACACGCGAGTAACATAAAAATTTTTCATTGTACATTACCAGTGCGACTAAGAATTATGCTTGACACACTAATATATAAAGTACCTAGTCAAATAGTAACTCTAAGAATCATCTTGAAGTCTTTTAATCCCAACACGAATTGATAATCCAAAGACAAATCTAGACAATCTGCAATAAATAAAACACCAAAGACATTCAACAAACTTTGGGTACCCATTTGAAAATGGGTCCAATGAGTTGCATGGTGTCCTTATACAAATTTTACTACTTTGACGCTTGACGAATTGGGAATCCATTATAGCACGTTCAGCTTGACAACAAGTTTGCATTTTAGGAAAGACCACCTAAACACAGTGCTAGTAAAGATTTAATCTGAATTACTCCCTAGAATGACACATTCAAAGAATCACGAGGCCTTTTTCCTAAAAAAAGCATAGTTGCCAACTAGATTTTCTAATCACTTACACATACTCAAAAACAAACAAATCATTCACATCACAAGAAGCATACAATCTAGAATTACAATAAACACGATTGCATGAGCATCATTACAAGCAGTAAGCACTTCTATGTCTAACAGTGATGAGAATTATTACATGACAATAAGTCTTTGCGAGAATATCGCTTAACATCTTTGTTTAATTTTGAATGACTAACAGAAGACAAATCAACATTAGAAGTATTATACGACCCTTTCTTCTTCCAAATAACATCGCTATGCTTAGGTCTTCTAACACTACTTAAAGTGTGTAAATCTAAAAAATGAACAAAATCTCTATTAGCACGCCATACATGGATTATTCACTTGTTTGGATACCATTTGTATGTTCTTGATAGATTCGAGGATAAATGAAAAGAAGAAAGTATGAGAAGATGTTAAAATAGGAAGATAAAGGAAGGAAGAGGAGAGAAAAGAAAAAATGAGGAGAAGATATAGAAAGTAAGAAAAATAGAAGAAAAATAATAGTGAAATCCTAGGTAATGAAAGTAAATAAAGCTAAACCGTCCCCCTACGACTTTCTTCTCCCCTGCCGCGCACTGCGACATTCTTATGACTCCGCAAAATCAGTGATCAAATCCCCCACGACCCTTCTCACACGTGATGAAAATGTCTCTTTAACATTCTCCTGACCCAATGTACCAAGCAATAACAAATCATTGACTAGTCACTGATCAACTTCGTAAATACGATTAGCGGACACGGTTTGAATACTTCTTGCGCCATCATTCATTAGATCAACAAGGTAACACCAACCGAAAACAGACCGACAGTGAAAAGGCGAGACAGAATCGAACAAATTAGGTGGTAAATACTTGATCCGTGGCATCAAATCCGACAACGGTTAATTCCGTACACTAATAAAATCACTTTGTTTAGGCAAAAATGATCATTAAAATTCAATCGTGATACAAAAGTGATTCTTATTGGCATTACAATGTTATGGATTTAGAAAACACTAGAAACTTCATCATCGTTTTTCTTTGAATCTTGAGTACTTCTTCAACTTCTTGAAAAAGTAGAGTATTTGGTTTATTGAATGTAAGTAAGTTGCCAAGAGACAAATTATCTTTTTCCTTATCGCAATTCGAGTCATCATTTTCCACACAAATCGGACCAACGAGAAAAACATCGGCGTTTTCCATGAACAAACCTTCTCTCCGGTGAGAGAGGAAGTAGGATTGCTACTTGAAACTGCACAAGGGTGGGAGGGATGGAAAGAATCATTCCCTGGTGGAATCGAATCTTTATCAGATAAGCTTCAAATTCACTATCCTTCCGGGTGAAGTAAGTGTAAAGGCAAGAATAAAGACTAACTCTATCTGGCATTCCTTATCGTTCTCTTCAACAAGAGAGGATACAACGTTGCTAAGATTTGAAATATGTCATTTAATTCTGAAAAGACAAGATTTGAGTAAACATGAAAGTTTTACTCTTCATGAAATTCATCTTAAGATCTAAACATCATTACCCGGTGGTAACAATTGAATCTAATAAGTGCAAGTTCATCGGTGAACTTTATACAAGCGTACGTTTACACTAAACAGTCTTCACCGAGAATAAACTAGGAAAAGTAGCATCGGAAGAAATAGTGGTACTGCCACTAGAAACGATCGTCTTTCAAAAAGCGTACGATCGATAGAAATGAGTAAACACAATTTCTTAATCTTATTTTTTTCTCAGATTTATCGGCATAAGTAAACAAGTTCTTCCTTTCCTATTCTAAGTTAATTTTCATCGTACAAATCAATGAGAAGCATTCTGTAGTGCGAAGGAAAGGTTCTCCAAAATAATAGGCACTCTTGGTCCCGGCTGCGAGCGAATTAACCAATACAAAATCGGCAAGAAAGGGTGAAACCCAAGCGACTCAAACTACAACATCCTCGGCTAATGCCCATCGTTGAGTAAAGGAACGATTGGCAAGCTCGAGGTGTCATAAGAGTGGAGTCAATGCTTCAAGCCCCAAGTTCTTGAGATGGAATGAGGTAAAAGTTCATGCAAGCCTCCTGAATCAGGTCAAAGCACATTTTCTAATTGATTTCTTTGTAAAGCACATGGGATAAGAAATTTTCCGAGGGAGAAAATAGAATAAAAAGGAAATTGAAAGGAGGTGATAATTAAAAAGAGAAAAAGGAAGTAATGGAAAGAAAGGGAGAAAGATGAAAAATATAAATTGTAAAAACAACATCATTCGACTTCCCTTACACTCTCCAATGCGCATGCACCCTTCCCTGCCCCCAGCCGGTCTCTTCCCCCCTCTTCACTCCCCAGTAGACCCTTTCTCCTCATCCATCATAAAATTTGTCGTACCCCACCATCCTCCCAACTTATCCCTCTCCCAACTCTATCCATCTAATTCCCTCGTCTGCTCGCTCTCGTCCCCCCTTAGCATCCTCCGCCCCTCACTTCCGCTCTTCCACCACCCTTCAAGCAATCCTTCACCTTTACCCCCCCCAGTCCCAAATTCCCGTAACTTCGAGCTACCTCTGTGTAGACTTGGATCATAAATGAAAGCGTAACAATCACATTCACGGTCATAATGGCGATCTCCACAGATTCCTCTTTGTCCTTTAGGCAACAGCTTAAACCATATGTTGAATAGAGAATTGCATTATCGCGATGAAAGCATATCTTTCAATAACAATACACTAAACTGAGTTGCTTGAATATTTTCAAAGCACCTGGCTAAGTTGAGCACTCGGTTTTATTGCTATCTCTCTCACTTACATCCTCTCATGTTATAGTGAAAAGTTTAGATGGAAACGAAATTAGATTTGGAGATTAGGAACAAGATTAACGGTTTTTCTTATGCTTTGTTAGAGATTTTAGAATTTCAATGAAAATGGAATCTACTACCCCCGGGAGGTGGGGACATGTGCGAATCCTTTCCAAATTTGAATTTTGCACTTTTCCGTTGACCGTCTCCGGGTTTTTGATTTTAGGTTTCGGAACAAGCAGGAGTCCGAAGGTTCCTCCCAAAGTCCAACCGCTTCCCCGCCATTGTGGTAATTAAGCAAAAAAATTTGCTGACGAGGTTAAGTCACGGTTTGACTTGGAAGTAGTTGCCATAATTCAGGTAGAGGCTTAAAAAAAATTTTTTTGAAATTATCACAAAGACTTGTCAACAAGACACGTAACATTAATCACATTTGATATTCAAATTTTGACCCTTATTTTGGACTCATTACTTCAACACCGCATCGTTAAGATCTTGACGTAATATACAAAAATATGTTTATCGTCGAAACACCTTGAATTTAGGACGTATGAGCATGCACAAATCTGGTGTTGGTATGGTGGGGCATGATAAACTTGATTTTTAGGTTGTTTTGACGGTTTTTTGGCGGGGTATTATTAAAAAAAAATATTAATTTTTGTGGGGGGTTTTTCCACGGTATTTGATAGTAATTGAAAATTGTTTCATGGGTAAACGTTTTGGTTGATTTTTAGACATTTGGTTGGTTGAAACCCGGTGGTTTTCATTTGACATTTCCAAATTAATTATAAGACAAGGTTGGTTTTTTTTGAGAAAATTGCCGAATAGGCTGCGGTTCTGTTGAAATTGTTGGATGTTGGTCAGAAAAACGGGTAAATCGTTTCCACCTCGAGTTCTAAACGGACAATGTTAAAAATGGTGATTCGAATCCCATGTAACATATACATCCTCAACCGCTTTGACGGGTGCGGGAGTGGACACTAAGCTTTCATTCAACTCAACATTTGTTTCATCTTTACTATTCAACTTATCCCTCTAGAGAAGTGGCTATTTGTTGCAATACGAAAGAATATTAGAAGTAGATGAAGAATTAGAAAGAGTGACAGCATGACCGTACTCCACTCTTGAATCACTACACGAGTACTCTTAGAGAACAGAACTTTTGATGTGCCCTTTTCAATAATCGGAAGGTGAAATATAAAAGATGGAGAGATAGTAAAAGAAATTAAAGATAGGTGAAATTTAAATGAGAAAAAGATAGTAGAATAATGAGTTTAATTAGACAACCCTACCTACGAATAGGCCCCTTGTCCCCCCCTCTAAGAAATTGCCACCACGCGTCGGAATTTGATATAGAGGTTCGCATTAGAGGAAAAAGAAGGGGGGGTAATTGAGAAGAAATAAATATAATATAATTTAATCTAAAGGAAGTATTCAATATATGTAATGATTTAGTTAGAGATTAAGGGAAATCTAAGGAATCTTGATCATTTAGTAATTCCAAAGAGCACACGTAAAAAGTAATCGAAGTATGGTAGTCGTAGTTCAGAGATAGCCATGGGTGAGAGGGGAAAACATTGCGACGAAGGAGTCCTATAAAACGTTCCCCATGCTTTCATTGAAGGTTTCGTTTTGGTTTCTTGTGAAAAAAAAAATAATTTGATGATTTTGTTCCCGCAAGGATAAGTTGTTTTTAGATGGTGGGAAGAAATTGGTTTTATGATTTATGAAAACAGGTCCGTCCCCATGTGAGAATTGATCTATGGAGTTCCTTGTCTAATCCAATCTCGGGCTTCACCGTGCTAGAGAAAAGGGAAAAGCAAAAGTTTATCGATGTTTCGAACACCGGGATGTCCTAAATAGTTGAAAGTGTGAACCTTAGTAGCAATAATCAGAGAAAAAAGCGAAGGGTGATTGTGAAGGATCTTTTCTACCCGTAAACTTATTACCTTTGCACAAGAATGATCAAAGGTTAGAGTTTAATGCGGCAAAATGTTAGCATTGATTCGGTGGCAACAACTAAGCATCTGCATACCCCTTTCGATGGGTGCTTTGTAACAATTGTGGCATTGGTTTTCGATTTACATTGTAAAGGCCATTGGAACACGTTTAGTTAGACAAACAATTGGTTCAAAATTTTCAACAAACCGGAATAAGTTTGTTGTTGTCAGACGTCTTTTAAGATTGCGCGAACGAGTGCCATAAAAAAGAATAAAGGAGGGGAAAATTGAATATGATAGGGAGAAAAATAATAAAAAAGGAGAAATAAAGAAAGATAATATTAAAAAAATAAGAAAAAAATAAAAAAAAACAAAAAAATCAAAAAAAATAAAACTTTACACTAAATTTTTTGTATTTTTTTTTATTATTGTCTTTATTTACCAAATGATTTCTTTAACGGTTAAACGGAAGAGACTTAACCAAATAATCAACTACTTCCCACGGTAGCTCCTGAAAATTACTTTTCAAGGTCGTGAACCGTACATCGTAGAGACACAAATGGCAAAGTTGTTAAAATCCTTTAGTTCGATTTGGAAACCAACAAGTGCTCACATGCAGGAAATTGAAATGATAATACCTCCATTGAGAATATTATATTTTGGTATTTTTACCAATTGGTGATTTTTATTTCTTAATTAAAAAGAAAGATTTTTTATATTTTTTTTTGATGTTTTTCTATTTATTTATTTTATCTTTTACTTATACTAAAAAGAAAAGGAAAATATTTTTTACTTTTTATATTTTATAAATTTTTTTGATTTTTGGATTATAAAACAAAGATGGAAACTTCGAGGGTGGATAATGACTCTTCAAACCAACTCACAAACACAAAACGTAAGTAGCTCTTAAACACTATTCTCCGGCAGCAGCGCCAAAAACTATTGCAGTTTTACACAGTACCTATAAAAATTTATTAATAATACTACTATCAAGATAAAAATTACCAACTATCTCCACCTTTAACCCGAAGAGTAAAAACAGTCAAGACTTACAAAGATAATTTATTATAATATATGATAATATACTTATGTATAACCCGGGAAGGTATGATCACCCGGGGATCGTATTCCGAGAGTCCAACTACTAGGACAGAGAATTGAAACCAACGTTTCAACGAGCTGTCCGAAAATTATGTTTGAATGAACAAAGATTATTTTGAATTTTGTTTAAGCTATGACTACTAAATAAAAAGCAACAATTAAATTTTGAAACAATTTAAATGCACGTAAAACAATTAAACAAATACAGGTCAAAATAATAAAAACCGACTAATAAGCAAGTGAACTAAACTAATTTTAAGAAAAAAAGAAAAAATGATGAGAAAAAAAGAAGGGGGAGAAGAGAAATTAACAACCCTAAAAATGTAAACTAAAATTCAAACTATAAGCAAAAGGACAAACGAGAAAAATAATAGGAAAAAGAACAAACATTTTTTAGAAAATATTTTTATCTTAATTTTTCAAATTTTAAACTACTTTAAAACTATAAAAATAATAAAATTATTAAAAATAGAATCCTAAAAATTTTAATAAAATTTACACTAAATAAAGAAAAAGTGCATAAATTTTATAAAAATAAAAGCCCTAATTTTTATCTTTTATAAAAGTTTAAGAGTCAAAACAAATTAAAACATAACCCTAATTATTAATTAAAACTAAATAAAACTAAATAATTAACTAAACTAGGGACTAATGGTGCAAAAGGGAAAGGGCTAACTAAGCTAAAGAAACTAACGGGCAAGGACTAACTAAGACACAAATAAAATTTAAAAGTTACACAAACAGTCCCTGAAGGCTAACCGAAGAGAAAGGAAAACCAATACCCCGTTTTTCACACCCTAGGCCGTCATAAGCCCAGACAATAATGTGAGCGTAGATTAAAAACAACACATAAAATTCAAAACTCGAAGTAACAAGCGATAATTAAATCAAAAGACCAAGTAGTAGGAATAACTGGGGAAGATCTAAATTTAACAAAAGCACTATGGCTGAAACTCAAAGATAAGCTCAAAATGAGCTTCTCAAGACGAAGCTGACCTCATTAAAGAGGTCATTTGGAGCTCATTTTAAAAGCTTAGATAGCTTGCACAAGCTTGATAAAAAATCACAAATTTTGAAACCAGCGCGCGAGCTATTCTTATATAGACTATAGGATGGTAAAGAACTACAAATGTAAGCTAAACTAAACAGGGAACACTAGAAGCTGAACTAACATTTGGGATCAACGTTAAGGCAAACTCAAGGAAACAACCTTAGAACCTCAAAAAACCAAATGAGCAAAAATGCTTAAAAATACCAAAATAGAAGCTGAGATTTTAAAAACTTTAATAACCTACTCTAGACTATTAAATCCAAATCATAAAAAAAATGTACTTCAACTTAAAATTTAAACTTAAATGGCAAAACCTTCCTATTACACTAGTTTTCTTTGGCTTTTTTTGGAAGTTATGACTTTGACAGCTAAATTAAGCTAAGTAAATAAGCTAGAAAATGCAACTTAAGACTTAATCTATAATAAGCCTTAAGCTATACTAACACCTACTTGAGATTTAAGAGCTGAAATCCCACTTTTAGAGTCAACAAAGACACTAAGCTAAAGGAGACAGTAACTAAACTTATCTTGTTAGTAACTGTGTGCACGAATGCACAAGTGCAAAGCAAGAATTAAGCTATGAAATAAGCTGCAAATTGAAAACTATATTCTAATTTAGATTAAGCTACACCTAAACTCTATATTACCTTAATTTGAAAAGCTAAGATCTATTATTACTTGGCTTTATTTCAAGCCAAAAGTGACAGCAGTACTAACTATTAGTTAGTACTGATGCACTTTGCACAAGTGCAAACCAAGAGTGCAGGTTTCCTAAGGGTAAACCTGCACTTAGACACACTCCAATAGAGTGTACAAACACAAATCAAGAGATAACCAAACCTTAAATGGCTTGGTTCAAGTTTTCACAATCAAAATTTAAGAGATAAGATGCGCTGGTGCAGAAACAAGGAATATAAGCTCTAACTTTTTTCATTTTCAAACTCTAACTTATAAAAACTCTTTTCCTAATTGTCTTAAAGGTAAACACAAGTGACTCAAGCAGATTGCACAATTATATTGACTTTTTGAGGTCAAACACACTTACAACCCAAACACTAGCCCTTATTTATCTTGACAGATTTGAGCTAAGCTTAAAATGAGAATCCACTTAACAAAGCATTAATACCAGATAACTAACAGCTTATAACAAACTTAAATGACAAAATCTAACTACTAAATTAAGCTAGAATGAAGATCTAAGAGATTTACACTATTATTTTTGGTTTTTATATATTTTTAGGACAGAAATGAAGTACTAATGATCTAAACCTATTTAAGCAAAAACAGATGAAAACATATAACTAATAAGCACTAGTAAAGAGAAATAAGCACAATTAAGCAACTAATGAACACAAATAAGCAGATATCATAAGCTGATAAGCCAATGAAGAGTTTATTAGGACTAGTTAGCGTAGGCCTAAATTATGAAAATTCAAAGAAAATTTTAAGAGGAAACTTACATTGACTTCTAGCTAAACAAGAAGTACCAATTATGGCAGCTACAAGCTCCCTAGCTTATTAATAAGCTAGGGTAAAGTCCATTTGGTCTTCCATTGCAACCAACTTCCAAGAGCTTTCCATAATCCATATGCAAAGGTAAATTTTAAGCTGGTTAATTGATTTAGAGTAGGATTAGACAGTTTAAAAGCTTTTTAAAAACTCAAATTCAAGCTTAGAGACTTGAATGAGCTATAAGAGCTTATTAGCTTATTGAAAGTTTTAGCTAAATAACTTGTAGAAAAAGAAGCTATATATTTAACAAAAAGAGCTTAAATTAAAAGAATAAAAAAAACTACTGGAATTCATTAATAGAAAACTTTATTACAATATTGAAAAAGAAAATACAAGATTTAAAGTAAAATTAAGCTTCAAAACTACTCCTAAAAAAGCTATGTCTGTGTGTGTGGGAAGAGTGAAGGCCATTTATAGGTGCTGGAAAGAAGCTTCTAGTATCTCTTGCCTTGCTCTCACAATCTTTCACATCTCACAATCATTTCTTCAATCATTTGAGCTTTTAATTGTGCCGGTTTGACATGTGTGGACAACCGAAGATTGCCAGTGTGTCATTCCCTTTTGGATGTCCATTGTGCTTCTTTTGTGGTGTTTTAGCACAAAAACCCACATGAATTTTTTGCTTTTCTCCATTACTACTTTCTTTCCTTTTGAGTGAGCTAATGAGGACTTGTGATATGACTAATCTCTCCCTTCTATCTTGCTTAGGAGTTCAAGAATTGACAACTTTGTACTTTGATTTTAAAAAGCCCCTTGTTTTACCGTGGCTCGTGAAATGTTAGTGACGATGAATAGTAAAAAGGGGTTCGCGCACATTTTTTGACAGTTAAAATCGTTATATCTTTGGGATATTACACAAATGGCCCTTGTCTTTCTTTTCCATTTTTCTTGTTATAAACATCTTTAGGAAATTGCAAGATTAGCCCTTATGGTTTATTAAAGGAGAAATGGGCTAAGCTAAGTGGGCTTTTAAATGGGCTTTTGCAAATGACCGGGTAAGAATTTTAGGGAATTTAAGGCCCAATACGGTTTAATGGCCCAATAATAGGGGGGGGTCATTTTTAGGACATTTATGAAACTTGAGGGACTGAGAATTGGAAATTATTGGAGTTTTGCCTTGTAGTGTTGATTTCTGTTGATACATGATTTAGACGTTTTCTTTGACTGGATTTGACGAGGCTTGACTTATCTGGCCTTTGGCTTTGATTTTTCCTTTGGCTTCTTTTGTTCTCTTCTGAATCTGTGTCCGGTTTGCTTGTTTTTTTTTATTGTTTTCTGTGATTTTTTATATATCCGTACCTGCACACACAAAACACAAATACAAGCATAATTTTGCCATTTTTGGTCTGTTTTGGGTTTAATTGGGTTATTTTAGGTAGAAACGGATATGTGTATTCTACACTTATCAGGCGGCTAGGTTTGACGGGTGGTTTAGGGAGGCAACTCAACGTAGCCACCTAGGTCTGAGGATCAGACCTACTTCGATACCATGTTAGACAATGAAAACCCTATAGGTTATGATATATTATTAACCACAATATATAAGAGATTACATGAATGAAACCCTAACGGGCCCTAAGCCCATAAACCGGGCTTGGGCCTATTTATCCTCTAACAATAAGAACTTAATTTCTATCAAAAAAACCAATCGACCGATTCATAAGTAACATGGATTAAAATTAAACTACCAACCGATGCATGTACTAATAAATAGGAAGAAAAAACTTACAGCTTCGCGTCGCCATGCCACAAACGGTGGGTTGATTCTGTTTTCCCAGATAACAATTATGAATATCATGATCATGAAAACTATGGAAATCCCATATGCATAATTTAGCCTAATGAAATCTAAGCGAACTACAAATAAGGTTAAACAAACACCCCCATAATCTCAAACTAAAATTCGTAATATTAATAAAAGCATTTAAATGGCCCATCATAAATTTTATATCATGGAATAACCAAATCTAAATAAAAAAAACAACTAAGATAATATCAACAAACTACTTTGCATAAGTACGCGAGAAACTGCAACATTCAACTTGTGATCAAATCGCCACGAAGCATCATATATCCAAAATTCCATGTACTTGCGGATGAAATCAGATCACATGGGTCAGAACCTAAAAGATACAAAACATCGCTACACTCAAAACATGAATTTAAAAATCACCAAAAAAACTATATATCAAAACAATGTAAACCACAAGCCTTGAAGAGTTAATTTTCGAATCCACATGTCAGGTCGATTTGTTTGTTTTTTGCAGGCTTGCCAAGACAGGAACTACATGATTATAGAGACAATGCAAGATTGGTGTTAAAAAAATATGGCAAGCAGAATAATTGATACATGTTTCTTAAATCTCGACCTTCTGACGACTTCTCGATTGCACTGCTTAATAGCAGCTTCTCTAATAAACTGCAAAGAGTAAAAACAGAAACTGGGTGATTTATAAGCACGGTGAACAGAAAAACAACGCAAGACAAAAACCGAAACAAAACCTACTCAACATCCGCCGCAACATGATCCAGACTACGAACACCAATCTTGTCCTTCACCTCCTCATGTTACACCTTCAAACTCCTAACTCCACCTAATCCATAGGACAACAAACATTAAGTATATCACAAACCGTGTTTACTAACAAACAAATAAAACACGTACCAATTTTTCTTAAAGGCGACTTACCAATCTTCTGAGCCTCTCATGTAACCCCTAAATCGACAAAACAATACATAAATTAAGTCAATACACCAAAATCACCAAAAACCTAAACACTTAAAAATGGTATAAAACTTGTACCCTTTGAAACATACCTACTCGATTGGGGAAGTGCCTTTTCCAGCTTGTATATGGTATAGTCCAACCTTATAAGAATTTAAACCCATAATCAAAATTTAAAATCAAACCCTAAAAGAAAACCCCCTGTTAGGATTTCATTTTATGTGACGACATTACAGAATTATCATAGTTTAACATACCACCATACGTAGGGACTAGAATAGGCATTTTATTAAACTTATATATAGATTGTGGTATAAATACCCCTCAATTGCTTCTATGGAGGGGTGAGACTCTTGTAATAATTCATTTTTCCAATACATTTTTCATACACTAGTTTCTCCCTCTACTCTCTCTCTAAACATGGCATTCTTATGGTTTGAGTCACCAAGACCACCGTAACTACGATTCCTTTATACTTAACAATTGGTATCAGAGCCAAGGTTACACTCTTGGGTCGGTTTCATCTTTTGTCCGGTTGGTCTCGATTGGTCTCGATTATGTCTTAAATCTGGTCATGAATTGGCTTCAAATCTATTATTTTTTATCAATTTGGGTCAGGTTTGATGTCACGTTTTTTTCTGTGTTAATCTAAGTCACTTTCATCATTTTGAATAGTAGATATATGTTTGTCTATGCATGTATGTATCTTTATTTCCACAGTCCAAAATAAGCCAACTAGTCTCAAAAAGAGTACATCAGATCTGATATTTTTTCTATTATTATCTACTTGACAAATCTGAATATTTATTAGGTTTCGTGGCATATCTGATGCCTAACTGTTTATTTTTGTGACCTATTGTGATCTCAAATCAGCTTATTTTCAAATCATATCATTTCTGGACTTATTTTGAGTTGCAAGGTAGAGGTTTGCTTAAGATAGTACATTTTTGTTTGTTTGGCAAAAAGACAAAACTTGTACCTGACAGAAAGTATAACCAGCGGTTTGTACTGTGGCCCCAAAAGTTCAGCAGCAGTTTGGCAGGTTACATAGAGGTTTGGTGGTGGCAGTTTTCCGTGGTGGTTTGTATACAGGTGTAGCGGTTTGAATTTATCATGGTCCAAACTAAACGTTACTCTGCCCAATTTGAAACTTGGTGGCGGTTTGGTTGGTGGTGGTTTGGTGATGGTGGTTTGGAGATGGTGGTTTGGTGATGACAGTTTGGTGATGATAGTTTAATGATAGCGTTTTGGGGGTAGCGTTTTGTTCTGCTAACGATTTGCCTCCCTTATCCCAAACAGAGTCAACTCGGTATTTACCGAGTTGACCCGGGTCAACTCAACAATATTTTCCCGAGTCAAAGTCAAACCGAAAAAAATACAAGAAAGAAAGACTCAAACCAGATCTGTTAAAGCAAGACAGACTCGAACCTACTCCATCTTAACAACATAACCACCATCAACAATAATCAATAACCAACATCATAAACAACAACCAACACAGCCACAATTACAAATCCACATCTCTATATAAATCCTATCGTCACAAATTTCATTCACAATTAAATCCAACAAATCCAACCAAGACTATCTTATTCCCTTTGTCATATTATGACAACAACAACTCCCATCTCCAAATCCTCATCAAGACTCGAACATCTAATTAATCAAATATCTTAGATCATACGTTTGGAGTTTAGCAATTAACTTCTTGACCTTTGAAGATCAATAACATAAGACAATACCTCATCATAGATCTGTGTTGAGCTTAGCTCATTTGTTATACAAAATTAAAGAATAAATAATAACAAGTATGTTATTGTCACAACAAAATAAAATACAAACCTACCTGAGATCTTTGTATAAGATCTAGCAGCCAAATCATTGGGTACTCATCGTGGGTTAGAACAGCTGTGCAAGAATCCAAGGAAGATTTTGTCATTAACTAGATTCGAGATAATCAATACAAAATCTTTGTTGTTGTGTTTCATTGGAGATGATGAGAAGAGAAGTTATTTGATCTGTCTTGATAAGATGGATTAGATGGTGTTTGATTTGAGGAAACCGTTATGATTAGTTATGTGCCAGCACAAGAGAGATGGAGTTGAGGTTCGTGACTGGAGGGATAAGGAAAGGCGTATCACTTTGTGATTAGGTTTAGGGTTCACTATATGTGACTTTTGGGTTTGATATCCCTAATTATAAGGAATTAAGGATGCTATCACAATTGATGGGCCGAGTCTGGTTGTACAATTAAATGGGCCGAAGGTTATAAGGTTGGACCTGGACCAGGTCATATCCAAATAATGGGTCGGTTTTATTCTCATGTACGTGGGCTGGATTTGATTTTGGATGTGAGATCAAACACTAAAATAAGTGTTGGGCTGGAATAACAATACCCGAAAATTAGGCCTGTTAAATTGTTGGGCCGAGTTTATTATAAAACTCAAATGGGCTGGCTATATATGCATTATAACTTGGGCCGAGTTTTAGATTGTGCAAACTTTGCTTTGGGTTAGTAAGATCTAACACGAAAATTAATCATTTTGTGGTTAAAATTAATCATTTTATGATTAATGGCTAATATTTGGGTTTTAAAAGTGACAAAGTGACAAAATTTTGTAAGACGAGACTGGGATCAATTTTATAAAGAATCATGGAAATAAATTTGAATGGCTAGATTTGGTATTAATTTTTCTAAGAGACAACGGATTTGATTGGGTGTCACTTATTTGTGATTAAAGTTGGATTTCACGAAGGCATGCTCTTATTCTATCTTGAAGTCGGGGATGGGTGGATCCACGACTTTCAATGATAACTTGCTCTTGCTTAAGATTTAAGTTGAAGACTTAGTTTATCTAGTTTCCAGAAGTCGAGGTGGATGGTTGAAGACCTGGATAACTATCACTTAAAAGAGTTACGTTGTAGTACTCAATGTCACACGCAGAAGACATATGTTGGATAGAATTCAAGAGTGTTTTTACTTCTTTGCCCTCTTAGTTGAGTGTATAGAGTACTTAGAGATTTGGATGTTGCACAAATTCTTGACATCGTTCTTCCAACAATAGTGCAAGCTTAAGTTACAAGAACGGGGAATTCTACTTCAGTTTCAAGTTTGGTATCTCGGGTTTACTCCATCAGTGGTCACTTCAAATAGCCTACAAAGGGGTCGGTAAAAAAATAGTCAGAGAGAGTTTATGAGTAGAGATTTCATCAGCAATTAATTCTCACGGGATACACTTAAGCTAATTTCATTCTTCTCACAAGATTTCAAGTATATTTGCGTACAATGTTTTTGCTGATTCTAAGGTATTGTTAGCCTTAAAATATGTTGACTTATACGGAATTACACTAGTTATCATTAGGCAAGACCCGCAGGGACTAGAATTGTTAAGTTAGAATAGTTTCCCTCGTCTTGACCTATATATACCCCCTCCATACTTCCATGGAGGGGTGAGGATTCATTTTGTAATAATCTCAAAGGTGTGTGTGTTCTCTCTCTACCAAGCATACACACATCTTCCCTTTTCTCTCAATCAATCTAATATGGCTTACTTCATGTTTAATCCTCCCCGACCTCCGAATCATGTTTAGCTAATGAATTCTTATTATTAACAATTGGCATCAGAGCTAACCAGGGGTGTATTGTATAGTTTTATTATTGTGTTTGTTGCTGTCTCGGTTTATAAGTTTAAATCTGGTCTGATTTTTGCTTATTTTGTGGGCTTATTATAAGGGAAAAGCCATAAAAATGTTACTTATATGTTGTTATATGTTTCTGTGTTCAGATCTGGTCTTATTGTGGATTATTTTCGTGTGTTTTTTTTTTGTGAAAAAGCCATGAAAATGGTTTTTATATGGTGTTATCTATCTCTATTTTTTTACTGGGTTAGATCTACTGTTTTGTACTTAAAAGACCATTTTCGAGCTTATTTTTTATGGGTTTCTTCATAGCGGTTTGACAAAAAGATAAAACACAGATCCTAAAATTTAGGGAAAAAGTACAGTAGTACTGTACTTGCTGGTGGTTTGGCCACCGTGGCGGTTTGCCATGGTGGTTTGGCCACCGTGGCGGTTTGTTGTAGCGGTTTAAACACAGGGTGGCAGTTTATTACTTTTTCATGGTCTGACTGAAACGAACCTCTACCAAATTCAAAACTACATGGCAGTTTGGTGTTGGTGTTGGTGACGGTTTGGTGGTAGCTGTTTGGCAGTGGCGGTTTGATGGTAGAGGATGAATCTATCCAGCGGTTTGCTTCCCACACCACAAACCGTGTCAACTCGGTATTTATCGAGTTGACCGGGTCAACTCTGATGAGTCTGTCAAAGCCATAACAAAAAAAAGAGACAAAAATGACGAAGGACACAGACTCGGATCATTTACCACAAACAACATGTGAAGTCCCAATGAAACGGATCATCTTAGCCTGTTAAAGCTAGTTAACTTGGATAAATCCTAACTAACTATATGAGAAACTATGATTGTGAAATGCTACAAGTTAATCGGAATCTAACTGAATACTAAAAAGAAAAATGAATACAAACTTGATTATATTGATTGCAATATTTTTGCCTAGGTAAGAATAACTAACTATAAATTGATATGTTTTTTGCATGTGAAAATTAATATCTCTAACTATGCCGTAGGGTTCCTTTTATACACTAAGGAAAACCCTAATGGGCTTACAAACCGCGTTAAATGATCATGCATATCTATTCCTAATATATCTCATGCATATCACATAAGCAGTACTAACTTCTTATACTAACAGTACTAATAAACTAACTAGCAGTACTAACGATCTATCAGTTTGTACTGGCAGTACTAACTATAACTAACAGTACTAACTATTACAACTAGCAGTACTAACGACTTAGTTTATATTCTTCAATCTTCAGTAGCAGTATAAATCTTGAACAAGCAGTAGTAAAGTAGTACTGGTAGTAGTAACTCAAAATTCCCAACACAGCATCTACAATTTACAACATCACAGCCTCAACAAATACACAGAACAAGATATAACATCAACACCACAATTTTTTACAAGATCCAATTCAACAAATCCAAAACAATATCTACCTACAAACCCCATCGTCACAAGGTTACAATTCATCAACAAATCTACTACTAATCATATCCCTTCGTCACATTCAATATCTCCCTCCATATCTCCTCAATTGACCAAACATATTGAAATATAAGAATGATTCCTCAGTTTCATTGTTCGTGAAAATTTCAATTTAACAGTCAAGACCTTATAAGATCCTCAATACGGAATTAAAATCATCACAGATCTATGAGAAACAAAAGTTATCCTTACTATCCGAAAATAAAGATTGACTTATAACAAATTTGTTATAGTCTATCTTTGATTCGTTCATTGACTCAAAACAAATGACGAACCTACCTTAGATCCTCCAAAGGATCTTTAAGCATAAAGTCTTCTATGTTCTTCATTGATTAAAGCAATATTTGTTTCGTTGTTGCTATGGTGTGATAAGGATGGATGTAGGTGATGAGTTAAAATGAATATGATCTTCATTGGTGACTACTGCAGAGAGAAGAATGAAAAATAAAGAAGAGATGGTGGCGAGTTGTGATTAGGATTAGGTTAAGTGGTGCCCTAATAACATGGAATGAGTAGATATATTTGTTTCAATATCTTAGGTCGATTACTATCTCTGAGCTGGATAGGGCTATATTATTTGGTGATAAGGCGGTTTGGTTAAATTGTTGGGCCAGTTATTGTAATTAAAACATGGGCTACACTTAATGAGATTGGGCCAAATGTTATAATGATGGATTTGGGCTGCGATTATGTGGTAGGCCGAGTATTTATGTGACAACTGGACCGAGGCTACTGTGTTTAGGCTTGTGGTCTTTTGGCAGCCGAGTATAGTAATTTTGATGGGGAGCTGAATTTTATTAGTAGCTGTAAGTGTATTGGTAATAATGAATTAAGTTCGACATACAACTAATACTCTATAATGACAAGTTCTACTTTACCAATGTTTTATCCGTTAACAGACATTCACGAAACATGGTGAGACATTTGACATAGTTTAGGTGAGTTAACGATATTCAAACAACAACACAACAAACACGATACATAACACTAAAACAATCCTAATAAGATTCACTAAAATGATAAACGGCTAAGGATTCGGATTACGATGACAAGTGATCCCGAAGTTGATTTGGTATCCCTTATTTGAGATTGAAGTGGGTTCACGAAGGCGTCTACTTATTTCATCATCGAGACTTCCTTCTATTTTCTCCCCTTTTCTTAACACCAATCTATCGATGATGACTTGCATGAACGAGTACAGCTAAGTGATTAAGACTTGAATTATCTAGTTTTTTAGTGTCAGGTTTGTTTGGTTAAAGACCTGGATAAACTACACTTAAAGGAGATTACATTGTAGTAGCTTATGTCACACGCCCAGATGTGATGTAGATAGACTCAAGTGGTGTATACTTCTTATACTTTTGATTGCGGGTATAGAGTACTTATAGATTTAATATTGCACTGTTCTTTAATCAACAACAGTGCAAGCTTGTGTAACAAATTTGGGAGATTTTACTTAAAACAACCATGGTCAATTTCAATTTGATATATCTGCGTTACTCACCAAGTGATCACAAAGAAACAATAGCCGACATAAAAACAGGTTGGTAAGTTAGACCAGAGAGTGTAAAGGTTGAGGATGATATCAAGCAATTTTCACTGAAGATATTATTGTGCTATTCCAAGACAATGGTACTTCACAGTCTAAGCAAAATTCTTAAAGTTCTTTAACGATATTCATATACAAGACCTTGATTATACCAAGTTTTCTTGATTCTTGCTTTATCCTTCCTCTAACGGTTTTTTATGAAGTCACGAGGATAATGTTTCGTTGGATCTCCAAGATTTGTAACTTAAGACAAGAACTTTCGTGATATGTTTCGTACACAACAATGCTGCTTTCATATTTTTAAAAAGCCATCATGGGGGAAAATGTGTACTTTGATGTTACCATGTCAACTTCCAGGGGGAAGTTAGTGGTATACTACTTACTTAGTATGATTTGTGAAGTATACTGCATACGTGAGAAGAATTCTTGCCGATTTCTCGCATGTACCCCCGAACGAATATTCACCAAGACCCAATGACAATAGCAGCAGTACTTGGTGTGGTTTTTATTCTACAAATTCTGCTATGCACGTCAATGACATATAGAAGATGATTAAAGCTATATCAAAGTTTCAGAATCTGCTCAAGATAATGGGGGGGGGGGTGGGGATGTTGGTTTGGAGGGGAATGTATGATTCAGAAACATTCGCCAAAAGGAGTCTATGAAAAGCTTTTCAAGACATGATGCATGGATGGGGTGAGTTAATCCAACTCAGGCATAATACAAGGTTTCCAGAAAAAAGAAAAGACAATGAGGATCCGAAGCTGGAGTAACAGTTCAAGACCAGGAGACACTCAGAAGAACATCTTCATCTTTGGAAGTGTTTTTGGAAGATGAATGAACGCTAGAATACACATACTTTTATAACCAAAAACACTATAAAAGGACTAAAAACACTAAAATAATGATTATATTATGTTGCAAATAAGTTTTGGTTTATGTTTTATGTCTCTACAGGAAAAGGATTGAAAACGAAGCAAAAACGGTAAAATTCGGGTGACTTTCAATGACGTTTTCACGTTTATCGAGGTTCAAACGAAGTCGTGAATATTCCTCGATCACACCATTGGAAAGAGCACGAAAAAACGAGTCCAATGGTACCGGCCTTTTATATTTAAACATTTTTATTTGAACCTTTTTCGTCCCTGTTTGAACATTTTATTATAATGTACCAGACCAAGTTAAAATGGGCCTTATATATTAATTTGCATATATTATATGAGGCTATTCTTGGCACAGGCGGTATGTGCATGGCCTCTAATCCAAGATGACTCCGGTTCGAACATTCTGAGGGTTTATCCCCTCATAATCACACGTCAGCTGCCGACGAGTTGCCCACGTGGCAAGCCACGTGGTCATGCCACGTGCGGACCCACCCGAATCGACCCGGACCAGACCCTAACTCGACCCGGCCCAATACCCGAACCTGACCCGCCCCATGACCCGTACCTGACCACGACAGCGCCATTACCCGCTGGTTTGACCGGTGTCCGGCTTTGGTCCAACGATGGTCCGCCGCCGTTGACCGTCGTTGACCGCCGCCATTGAACCGTGTGGTTCAGGGCTATTGTCAACGGTGGTCCGCCGCCATTGACCGGTGGTCCGGCGGTGGTCCGGCGGTGTTGACCACCGTTGACCGGTGGTCCGGCGGCGGTTGACCGACGGTGACGGAACAGTGTTTACGGCCACGTTGCAAACTCAGGTGGTGACACATGCCTCTAATGATTGAATTTCAGATTTTGCAGGTACGAGGTCCCAGACTGACCTTCAGCTGCATGTCAGTACGAGGTACGAGGTGGCAGGACACGTCAGTACGAGGTACTGTTCAAGTGGCGGCTGGACCAATCAGAGCGTGACACGGCACTGGGAAGGCGATTTCAGTACTATGTGTGCGTAGTGTCCAGTACGAGGACAGGCGTGATTGATCCGTGCCAATCATTGGCAAATCCTGAGGCGGTTGGGTGGAGCGCAAAAGACTATAATGCCATCCAGATCTGAGCAATATGAGTGGTGGAGTACTAAGAAAAGGACGAAATTGCCCCCTCCCACTTGGAGGCTGATAAAAAGAGCCACGCAACAGCTGTTGAGGGTGAGAGTTTAAATTTTAGATTTAGTTAGTACAAATTAAGTATAGGTTAGTATTTTAGGAGTAGTATAGTAAGTATTTAGCTTAATGTAAAAGCTATTTATAGCTATATTTAGCTATTGTTAATCCACTTTTTTTTAGCTTATTAATGAAGATGATTTGAAGATCAAAGTGCTTATTGACTATGCTTATCTTTTACTAATCCTCATTTACTTTTTTTTCTTTTTAAGCTTATTTTTGCTTATATGTATGCTTCTAGTTTTCTCCTAGCATATTTCATACTTCAAATAAGCCTTCCTTAGGCTTATTGAATTTTAGGATCTACGCTCATATTATCCAAATAATCTTTCGCATATTTCTTTTCCTTTTCTATTAGCCTTATTTTCATGCTTATGCTCGATTCGAATTGCAAAAAGGGTGTCATGAGTCTTCTACTCGGCTGTAATCTTTAAGTCCTTATGAGGCACACCTTATTTTCGAGAGCTCTTATTTAGTTTAGTAGATCTAAAAGCGTTTTAGTAGTTAAACTTTTCAATGGCTTATTTACTTTTAGATCTAGTTTAATAAATAGTTTTAAAAGTAGCTTATTAGATTAAATATAGTTTTGTTTTTACAAATTTAGTTTTTAATTCTAGCTTATTTTTCTTAGATCTAAATCCTTAAATATACCCGATCCGAGTTTACTTGATTGAACACCTTAGTTTCGGGTGGATTTAGATTTAAAGTTTTCATCTTTTTATTAGCTTATTTTGTTCTAACTTTTCATGTCTTATTTCTTATTCCATCTTCTACATCTAAGGCCGGAGCTTAAGGGTCTTATAAGGTTAATAAATAGATAAAGTTTTGATCTTTATAGTTTTTATGAAAATAATTAGTAGATAAAGTTGAAACCTTTATTTGCTAATTAGTAAAGTAAAAGCTTTAAAATGATAAACTTATTTGTTTATTAAGTTTGTAAGATCGGGTGGTTTTTATCATTGTCGGTCTTCATTCGGTTACGCGTTTTCCCTTTTTATACTAGTAGTTTAGATTATTAGCTTAAAAGGTTTACGTTATGATCTTATTGTTTGCTGCTAAGTTTATTTGTATGATTATGAGTAGTTCAATTATTGCTTGCTAGTGATTAGTGATTTGGAATTAAGGCGGTTTTAAAAAGTGTTAAAAAAAATTATAGTCTTAGAATTTTTCCAATTTACATACCGTCATTTACTTTTAATGCAATTTAAATACTTGTCATTTATTTTAAAAAGCACTTTACTTTACTTGTCAATTATTTTGAAAAAGCATTTTACTTTACTTGTCATTTAATTTCTTGAAATTTGTTTTCGAAGGATTTTAATTCGTTAAACCTAAAACCCGCACTTAATGAACATTTCACGTCACTTAGCAAGCATTTTCGTCATTTATATCTTTTAGATCAATCTTAGTATAATCTTGTAGTTTTTAATCTTAAAATTAATATTAGTTTAAAAATAGTTTAAATCCAAAAGTTTAGTTTCCCTTTTATATGCTTTCCCTTTTAGTAGATTTAGAAAACCAAACCCAAAAACTTAAGTGATAATCAAGCTCGATTTACAACTTGAACGTAGATTTCCATTCACTTCTCGCCGAGGAAACGACCCGGGAGGTTTTTGATAATTGCTTTGGTTAAAAGCGATTTTCTAGAACCCGACGGAAAATACTTACTATACTATTATTGATTATCCTCCTTATTATTACGTATTTATATATTATATATATATGTTAATTGGACGTAAATCCATTTTTGGCCCGTTGCCGGGGAGAGGTGAGCGATTTTACCGGTATTGTTCGTGTTCGAAGCCTATGAAGATCCTTGTCTTCGGGAATTCCTATTCGTTCTTATAAAATATAAAAATCCAAAAATATTTTTATTTCCATTTTATTTTCTTTTATATAAAAATTTAAAAATAAAAAAAAATATATAAAAATATATATATATATATATATATATATATATATATATATATATATATATATTATGAATATATATGATCCGTTCCAAAATTAATACGTATAAAATATAATATAATATAGATACGTACTAATAAGGATAGAAACAATTATAGTATAGTATAGTATTTCCGTCGGGTTAAGAAATTCACTTTTAACCAAGCAAAACTAGAAGGCGATATCTCAAAAACCTTACGGGCTTATCTCGACGAGAGGATAATGGAAATCTAAGTTCAAGTTTTTAATTCTGACTTGAATCGCATAAAAAGTTTTTGGTTTGGTTTTCTAAATCTACAAAAAAGTAAATTGCATATAAAAGGGAAAACTAAACTTTTAATTTTAACTATTTTTTATACTAAAAAAAACTAGCTAGATTAAACTAAAAATTGATCTAAAAATATAAATGAATAAAATGGCTTGCTAAGTGACGTGAAATTTTCAATTAAGATGCGGCTTAGGTTTAAGAATTAAAATGTCAAGTAAAAATAATATGCTTTAAAAATAAATGACAAGAAATTAAATTGCATTTAAAAATAAATGACGGAATGTAAATCGAAAAGACAAAACTTATGACTAAATATTTTTTAAATCTTTTTAAACCCGCACCTAAATTCCAAATCACTATTCACTTAACAAGCACTACTAAATCTACTCACTACTCATAATGAAATAAAAACTAAGCATTTTAAAAATAAAGCTACACTAAGCATGGCAAAAATCAAAACAATATTATAAAAAAATGATAAAATAAAAAACTACACTAATTAATTGAAAAAGGAAAGAAAATGGAACCGAATTGGAGACCCGCAATTAAACGAATACCACCCGATTTATTTAACTAAAACAACAAATTAAAGTCGGTCTAGCTAAATAAACCCGTAAGCTCCACGCCTCATGAGTTGACCGGTTCCGCAAAACAAATAAAACAAACTCGTTAACAAACATAGTTATAACAATTATACTTGTGCAAGTTCTGTTCAAATAATAGGCCCAAAAGTTTAAACCATACGCAAGCCAAAAATGGAACCAAATGAGGCCAGTGAAAATTTAATAAACCAAATGAAGGTCCAAAAGTGAATTAAATTAAGTTTTGATGCTCATTATAACCGACGCAGCCTACAAATTATTTTAAACTTTTTTTTTTTTTTTTTTTTTTTTTTTTTTTTTACTACTAGTTACTTTAAGCTAAAATGATTAAAACAACATGTAAAATTGTTAACGAAACTACTACCGAAACAAACAAACATCGAAACGATCTAACATCTTAACATCAATGATAAGCCATTTAAACTTGGATGAGATCTATCGAACTTAAATGAGATCAAACTAAATAAGCAAAATCGATTAAGCAACTAACGAAACACTATTAAGCAAATAAGCTCTACGGGAAATTCGATCTAACCATATAAGCTCACTCTAAACCAAACAAGTTATTTAGAAACTTATTCGAACATAAAATTTGAGCTTTTATAAAAACATGAACGGAAATAAGCATGAAAAATAAGCTATTAGATTAAGCAACACGAAATTAAAGAAAAAGAGAAACGAACCAATAAGCACCGATTATCAAACCGAAATCTTCAATAAGCATCAAATTTTTATTACATCATATTAAAAAGCTTGAGACAAGAGATGAGTACAATAAGCATTAAAACTAAAATAAGCAATTACAAAAAAATAAGCTAAAAATATCTAAACTAAACTAAAAAAAAATAAAAGAAAAACTATATCCGTTGAAAGGAGCGTGTCTTCATTTTTATAGGGAGAGAAGGGCTGTTTGTGTAATTTTCCCCCATGATCAGATTATGATAAGCCAATCATTGGCATGTATTCGTGTGACTCCGGATGCGAGTTGAGCAAGAAAGAAAATCCCCGAAATCAGCAGCGAACACGTTTTACTTTAAATTGGGCTTCCAAGTACCATTGATGTTGTGCGTTGGATTGCTTTGCCTCTCTTTCTTTTATAAACTGAAAATAAATTGAGATACACATATTTGCTTGCCACGTGGAGATGAGTGAGTGGCCGAACAACTTGAGTGGGAAGTCACGTGGAAGAAGATGATTTAATTTAGGGGCACGTGGGTATGTTGCACAATTCATTCTCAATTCAATTCTAGCTATAATAATTCATTAGGCCAATGTCTTCTTTTGCTCTTTTTTTTACTTGCGTCATATTATAAGCAAATGTCCATTTGTTTTGGGACTAAAATGCATTATGGGCCGACCTCTGTTAGCTTGGATTCCTGGTGGGCAGGATCCATTATATCTTGGGTTGGATTTAATACAAGTGTTGGGCTTTTGCTTGTTTGGGCTGGCCCGGCCCAAAAAATGGGTCACGGGCTAGCCCAATAAAATCCGAGAGCACCGCTGGACTTGTTTTCTTGCGCTCTTTCTATTCTCGTGCTCGGTTTTGTCCGGGTTCGTCTTATTTTTGTCATTTTCTTTATATCCGTACCTGCACATACACAAACACAAAAACAACATATATTTGCAATTTTAATTATGGTTTTTGGTCTTTTGGGTTCGTTTTTCAAGGTAAAAAGTATGTATAAAATAACGAATACCAAATTCCCTCATACTAAAGTATTGCCGTGTCCTCACGCAATGTAATAAATACGCGCCTTAAAGAAACTAAAAAATTGGGGCGGGTGCGAACAAATCCCCTCAAACTAAACACTTTGAAAAGTAGCAAAGTTCTCATCCTTAAGGAATTAAGGAATCCAAAAGACAAAAAACGCCTCCCGATTTTATACCATTTATAATATTTTATAATTTTCTTTTACACTACTTTTTTTATATATTTATTTTTTTCTTTTATAACTTCCATCACTTTATATCATTAAATTTTTTCATCGTTGTTTTTTTATCCTTAGATCGATAGAAAAAGCAAAATAAATTCATCTCCCCAACTTTACTTTTCCAACTAGCTTAAAAACAAGATCATTTGTCAATTACAAGTCATGACACTAACACTACTCATAAATACTAACTGTGTACTTACTTTTCCTCCCTTATTCCATAATTTTGTATCTCAATATTTTATTTAAGTCATATACCCGAAGGCTCTTTAAGACTTTATTTCGATACTTATTAATTTCAAAAATAAAGCGTAACGGTTAAAAATGCAATAATTAGATCCTAGCCCTTTTCAAAAGATCAAATGTCATCAAGATTAAAGTCCACATCGAGGCGACCAAAATTTGGCTTTTATTAAGTTACTTAAACAAGGCACCATTCATGTCATATACCCTAAGGCTCTTTAAACTGAATGGAACCAATCTTATTGAGCAACCATATACCCCTAAGTGCTCCTTTAAGGCACAAAATTAAGACAAAAATTAAGCAACTTTATTAGACCTCCAGTCCAATAGAAGGGCTACAACATCGGCCACGCGTCCGACAAGAGTAGCAATCATAATTTCGACCTCAGGTCAACTTCCTGTCGACCTTTTAGAAGGCTATAACATCGGCCACGCCTCCGACAAGATACAGCAAACTTTTATCAGTCTCGGATTATTATTGAATTCTACTTATCCCATATACCCTAAGGCTCTTTAAGGAATAAGCAAAATATTTGCTAATGTGATACATATAGTATGCCAAATTAAGTATTCCTGATGTGTACTCATCCTAATCACAAAGGAACTAAAGAAAACTTCTATTAGCTAATTATTAACCAAAAAACCGCACAACTCTATTTATTAAACATTTATATATAAAGGTGAAACAAGCTAATGGGAGAAAAAGCCACAATTAACACTTATGAGCTTGAAAGAAAACCAACTATTCTACGTTTAATGTCATGACTTATAATCGACTCTATCATTTCTCGTTCTTCGCAATTTAAAATCTCTAAGAAAGAGATTCGCGAATACTTAGCCTAAAATAAATCGAACTTCGCATATTTAAAATCAATTATGGGAACTTGCAAAGTCTTGACCTTTTCAAGTTAGACTAGCGTTTTATAGCTCCTTGTATAAGAGATTAGCAAAGACAATCTATATAAAGTTAAGGAGAAAGCTAAGGTTTAAAACCGATTGAGTCAAAATTTATTTCTCGTTCTCACCTTTATTTATGCCAAAACACTTATTACATTATTTTTTTACAACATTTTTCACTTTTTTTTTTATATATATATATTTTTTTACATAAAAATTTAAAATTTTTGCTATTTTTCACAAATCACATATTTTTGGTGGAAAAACGGGTTACGTGAGAACAACGGCTGCAGGTATAATCAAATCGATAGATCCCCCCATACTAAAACTACACATTGTCCTCAATGTGATATTAATACCCCCATACTAATTTCAAGGCATAATCTTAATATAAAAGGGTTAATCGATAAGACTAGGATATGGGATTCCCTAAATGAAGCTAAGGATACGAGGCTCGAATAAATGGACAAAACCAAGAGTACGAGAGTCTTCAAAATCCGGGTAATCCTGGACAAAACAACACAAATCAACAAAACATGAAACACGAGAAAGGAAAGGCAAGCCCCCTCTCATTAGTTGTTTGAAAATAGATAAGAAGATAGAAATGCTTGTTTTTGTTAACCGAGTCATGAGCTTGACTCGACCCTGAATTAAGTTGTCCATGGAGAAGCAAATGGAAAAGAAAATCTCAATCGGGCTTTCATTAATGTTTGGATAAACATTAAAGCACATGAAAGTTCCATCCCGATGAGATGCCACCGGCTCTAAGTGGAGATGCCGGGGTCAAAGATCGTATCTTCACTCCCGGTGGAGCAAGATAAAGGAGAGGCCTCGGGGTAGGTGACAAATGGGAGAAAAGTACGGATGGTAAATGTGAAGGAATCGTCCTCTTCAACATTTAGAAAAACAACATTTTCACCTTCCCTTGGGTCAAAAGATTCATCATTATTAAGCACATCAAAATTGTTATTCTTTCAATCACGGGAGATCCGGGCTCAAAATGTAAGCAAATCTCAACATCCGGTGGTTCCGGAGGAGGTCGAGAAAATGACGGATCGAAATGAAATGATTCAAACTCGGGAAGAGAGTAATTAGCATGAGTAGTGGTACTGCCACTTCTCGTCTCTTCCGTATGATCGCTAAGAGACTCGAATTCGGGTAAAGAATTATCCGAATAAGAAAGAAAAGTATCGGACTCCTCAAAGAATGCATCACTATCCACGACGAGGATAGGAAATGGAGAAGGAGACTCGAGCACACGATCCAAAGTAGAGTTATCTTTCAAAGATTCGATATTAGAAATAAGACCATGTACGTTTAATAATTTCTCACGAAGAATAACGTCTTGAATTTGGAGAATATCTCTAAAATCAAACTTCTTTCTCTTTCCCTTTGGGGTTCGGAACATCATTAAACCTCCTCGATGCTAAACGTCACTCGACGTCCTTCTCAAATCATCGTCATCACTCGATGTATCTCATTTGAATCCAAAATCGGCGTCAACATTCCGGTTGGAATTGGAGCAATTATGAGCACAAGTTCACCGGAGAACCTCCTGAGAATAGGGTCTTATCTAGATGAATTATCAATCTTGAGTATACGGTTTAATCAAGTTTCCACAAGTTCGGACTCAACATTAACACGATTATTATCACAAGTAGGCACATCACTCGCATCGTCGGACATACCCTCGAACTCACTTGGGATTGGGACAAGGTTCTCAACACTAGACTTTATTACTTCGTCCGATTCCGTTGCCGGAATAGTGCTAAGAGGCTCATCCCCCATTTTCAGAGAGTTATCGGGCTCCTCGATCGGTAATTGTCGGTTGTGGATTGCTAAATGGAAGATAATCATCCTCGTCATCAGAAATATTAGTAACAGAAAGCATGTACGTAAGGCTTTTGCAGCTTACGTTTCGTCTTAGTAAGCTTTCTGCCATTTTTTTCGAACTTCGCTCCCCATACTTTAAATTCTTGCTTAAGCTTTTGAATTGTAATTCATCATATCTCTCTCATATATCTTTCATCAATCTCCTCGCCTCGAAATCTTTAATTCCCTATTTCATTCGTGATTTCATTTAATTTTTGCGATCTTACCAATTGATGCTCATGCCTATTTCCTCGTTACGTATTTTCTCTTTAAAACCGTTTGTTCTTCCGCGATTTGACTTATTTTTTAATCCGTTAACATTCTTTGATATCGTTTTAATTCTTCAAAATCTATTTCAAGAAATTTTATTAAGGGCTTTCTTTGACGATAGACGGATTCCTGCGGAGGTTGTGGGTGGTTAAAACGGAATAATCATAACTCGGTTTTAGGGGTCATAGCAAGTTTCATTGTTCGTTGACATTGGATAATCAAAATGAGGACACCGCAATACTGCACAAACAAAGTAAATGCATGAGACAAAAACTGGTGATATTTTCGTGGTTGTTTAATTATCACTTTAAGTTTTTGATTGGTAACTTCTGGCTCATGTTATAGTACACACGGGGAAACTGTGGAGGACATTTATATACCATAATGAGCATTATTTCCACAGCAACTTCCACACAAAATAGGTCTCAAACTGGGGGTTGGTGGAGGTGGGTAGGAAAATTTTGGAGAATTATAGAAGAATTCGGGTTTGGAAACATAAGCGAATGGTATTTGCTGCTTTACTTAAATTGAGTATTCCGGGTGAATAATTAGCAAAATCTGTGGGAGCTCATTAATGGTTTGATTGCATTGTTCTGGATTAGAGATAATCGGAACTTTTTGGTGGCAATTATAACAGTTATGAGCACCTTTGCCACAGATTTTACAAATTGCTATTGTCGATCAAAAAATTCCAATCTGATGAATCACTGCACTCATTAACAAACAATTATGGTCATATGTGGAGGTTTTGCGAGACTTTACACCGGTGGTTCTTGATTAACAACGCACATGGATCTCGAAAGAGACTTTAACACGTTGGTATTATCATCGATGGTTCGAATAAGTATCTTGAAAGGTATTTGAAAATTCCATTTTCATCACAATTCGCAAGCAAAATCTTCATCGAACTTTCTTTCGTAAAAATATGACATCCACGACATCTGGACTCTTCAACCGGGGTTAAACATTCTTGCACAACAGGAGAAGGAGTCGGATTCGGATACTATGGATCTTTCATTAAGTCCATATAGAACATAAACAATCTATGTGTACATATTCCACAAGTAGTACTCATTATGTGATAGCGTAAAGGGATTTTGAACGATGAGACGCCATAAGAATTAAACAATATAGAGGATTAAGAAGATAAGAATTAAACGAATAAGAGTATAATAACGAAAGAATATTTTTAGGTTTTGAAAATAATTCATAAGGAAATAAAAATTAAAATAAGAAAGAAAATATATATCTTATTTTATTATTTATTTTTTTTGGATTTTTATTAAGAAAAATAAAATGGAAATAAAAATATTTTTGGATTTTTTGTTTTTAAGATAAACGTAAAATTGATTTTGGGTTTTTTATATTTTTAGTAAGTACTGTAAATAAACTTTCGGGATAAAGGTCTTCAATGCTAGAACACGAAACAATCCCGTAGGATAATCGCTACATCCTCTCCCCGGCAGCGGCGCCAAAAAATTGATAGTCAAATTACTATGTATAAAATATAAATATAATATAGATTACGTTCTAATAAAGGTTAGAAAACATTATAGTAAGTTAGTATTTTCCGTGGGTTAAGAAAATTCCTAGTTTTAAACCAAAGCAATCTCAAAAACCTTCTGGGTCGTTTCCTCGACGGGGAGGAGAGGAATGGTAATCTACGTTCAAGTTGTATATCGGGCTTGTAATAGACATAAAAAGTTTTTGATTTTGTTTTCCCTTAAATCTACTAAAAAGCGAAGCAATTAAAAAGGGAAACTATATTTTTATTTTAAAACTATTTTTTTATACTAAAAATTAAACTACTATATTATACTAAAATTTGATTCTAAAAAATGTATAAATGACTAAAATGCTTGCTAAGTGACGTGAAATGTTCATAAGTGCGGGCTTAGGTTTAACGTAATTAAAATGACAAGTAAAATTGAAATGCTTAGAAATAATGACAAGAAATTAAATTGCATTTAATAAATAAATGACGGAATTGTAAAATCCGAAAAAGGACAAACCTTATGCTAATATTTTTTAAATCTTTTAAAACCCGCACTCCTTAAATTCCAAATCATCTAATTACTTAAACAAGCACTCTAAATCTACTCACTACTCTTAATGAAAATAAAAAACTAAGCAATTTTAAAAAAAGCTACTCTAAGCATGGCAAAAATCAAAACACTATTATTAAAAAAATGATAAAATAAATGACTACCACTAATTATTGAAAAAAGGATAAGACATTGGAACCGAATTGGAGACCCGCAATTAAACGAATACCACCCGATTTATTTAACTAAAACAACAAATTAAAGTCGGTCTAGCTAAATAAACCAATAAGCTCCACGCCTCATGAGTTGACCGGTTCCGCAAAACAAATAAAACAAACTTGTTAACAAACATAGTTATAACAATTATACTTGTGCAAGTTCTGTTCAAATAATAGGCCCAAAAGTTTAAACCATACGCAAGCCAAAAATGGAACCAAATGAGGCCAGTGAAAATTTAATAAACAAATGAAGGTCCAAAAGTTGAATTAAATTAAGTTTGATGCTCATTAAACCAAACGCAGCCTTACAAAATTTATTTTAAACTTTTTTTTTTTTTTTTTTTTTTTTATTAATAGTTACTTAAGATAAAATGATTAAAACAACATGGAAATTGTTAACGAATAACTTACCTACCGAAACAATCATATACGAAACGATCTACATCTTAACATCATTGATAAGCCATTTAAATTGGATGAGATTATCGACTTATATGAGATCAAACTTAAATAAAGCAAAATCGATTAAGCAACTAAGAAACACTATTAAGCAAATTAGGTCCGAAATTTTCGATCAACCATATAAGCTCACTCTAAACCAAACAAGTTATTTAGAAACTTATTCGAACATAAAATTTGAGCTTTTATAAAAACATGAACGGAAATAAGCATGAAAAATAAGCTATTAGATTAAGCAACACGAAATTAAAGAAAAAGAGAAACGAACCAATAAGCACCGATTATCAAACCGAAATCTTCAGTAAGCATCAAATTTTTATTTACATCATATTAAAAAGCTTTTTGAGGGCAAGAGATGAGTACAATAAGCATTAAAACTAAAATAAGCAATTACAAAAAAATAAGCTAAAAATATCTAAACTAAACTAAGAAAAATAAAGAAAACTTTCACAGCTTCAAATGTAAGCACAATTTACATCCGTTAGATTTCATTTTTGTTAACAGAATTTTGAGAATTGAATTTCTCTTTGCATTGCCATGTGTCGTGCTATCATTCACCCATTTCATATATAGTGGAGCATCACATGACCATTTCTATTTAATTAAACCTCACGTGATAGTGACGTCATATCCATAAAAATCAGATTTAATTTCTTGAGTTGGGCTTTATATAAAGTTGGGCTGGTCCGACTCGTTAAGTGGGTTACGGGCTGGCCCAATAAAATCCGAAGGCATCGTTGATCTCGTTTTCTTGCGCTCTTTCAAATCCCGTGCTCAGTTTTGTCCGGGTTCGTCTTTATTTTTGTCATTTTCTTTATATCCGTACCTGCACATACACAAACACAAAAACAACATATATTTGCAATTTTTATTATGTTTTTGGTCTTTTGGGTTCGTTTTTCATGGTAAAAAGTATGTATAAAATAACGAATACCAGAAAGCTTACATATATCTTTCAAAAAGGTCTTTATAAGGGTAATCAGATGGATAATTCATTGATGTTGTCCCATTTATTCTATGCCGAGGATGCGGTCTTTGTAGGAAAATGGGACACTTCCAATATCAATACTATTGTCAATGTCTTAAAGTGCTTTTACATGGCATCGGGTCTCATGATAAATCTTTACAAAAGTTAACTAATTGGGATTGGCGTAAATACAAAAGAGATTGATTCAACAGCTAGTTTCATGGGTTGTTCTACTTTCTCTCCACCTTTCACTTATCTTGGAGTTAAAGTGGACGGTGTTATGTCGAGAATTAGCTCTTAGGGTGAAGTTACTTCTAAATTGTTTTCTTAGTTATCTAAATGGAAGATTAAAACTCTCTCAATAGGTGGCCAAATCACTTTGATTAAATCGTGTCTAAGCTCCATTTCGATATAGATGTGCTAAATGATATGGAGTTAATTTGTAGAAAAATTTTCAATGGTGTTGAAGGTTCGGAAAGAAAAATAGCGTGGATTGGTTTGAAAAAATATTCGGTTTCAAAGAAAAACGGAGGTCTTGGTGTGCCTAGCTTCTTTGCCACTAACCATGCTCTTATATTTAAATGGGTGTGGCATTTTATAACCTAAGGATCTTCCTTATGGTCAAGGTTCATTAGAGCTATTCATTGTGATCGAGGTGCTCTTGATAACTACAACTCTTTGTCTAGGCGTTCTCCTTAGATTAATATTGTTAGAGAGTTATATGTTCTTTTTCATCAAGGTATCGACTTATTGTCTTTCGTTAAAAAAAGGTAGGTAACAGGGAAGACACTTTTTTTTAGGATGAAATTTGGCTAGATAAGATAGCTTTAAAGTATTAATATCCTAGAATTTACACCCTTAAAGTCACATAAGAAAATTAGTATGGCTGCGAGAGTGAGGCATGCTTCCTTGGATTTTTCTTACGGTCATGCTCCTAGAAGTGGGGTCGAAGAGGAGCAAAAGATTCATCTCTTATCCCATACTGCTGGTCATCTTTTGCCTAATAGGCTAGATCGTTAGGTTTGGTAGTTGGAGGCTTCAAAAGATTTCTCAATGAAATTGGTTTGTAACCTTATTGATGATATGTTATTACCAAAGATGGAGGTGCCTACTAGATGGGTCAATGTTATCCCTGTTAAGATAAATGTTTTTGCCTAGAGACTTCGCTTGGATAAGTTACCTATGCGACTGAATCTTTCCCTTAGAGGGCTGGAAATTCCATCTATCATTTGCCTTAGCATTTCAGTGGAGACTACTTCTCACCTTTTGTTCTCATGTTCTTTAGCTCGTCAAGTAAGGATTAAGGTAAACCGTTGGTGGGAGCTTGCTGATCATGTTATTCATTCTTATGAAGAGTGACTTCTTTGGTTTAATAACCTTCATTTGTCTAAGCACTTGATAGAGGTTTTTGAAGGCGCTTCTTATGTGATGTGGTGGTCTATATGGCGTTTTAGAAATCACTTCTTATTCGGGGATAGTCATTCGAGAAGGGATATTCTTATTGACGATATAGTTTAATTGTCATTTACTTGGTGTTTTAGTCATTGTATTTCTATATAATTGGGTTACTTGGATGAAATATCCTAGCAACATTAGTTTGTAATCTCTTCTAGCTCCTTGTTAGTTTTATAATAAAAATCGGCCTGTTAAATAAAATGGTCTACGGCATCAACACGCGGATGGAAAATTTGATGAATATTAACAAATTTGGTGAATCATTGAACTGCGCGATAGTTTTTCTTTAGCTATGTCATTATTTGATTTTTACATGTTGAGTATTTTTAGAAATAGCGATTGTTTTTTTACTATGTGCATTATTAATTTTTACATGTTTGAGTATTTTAGGAAACAGATCTTTAAATGACATTCAACATTTAAATGCTACCCGTGAGAGGGTTCATGGGTTTTCAAGAATGCTTAGAAGCATTTATTTTATGCATTAAGAATGGACAAAATGCCCGAAGTCGTGGCACGGGCAATTTTCAAGAGGTGATAAAAGTACTCAACTATAACGCTTGAAGTTGTTGCGTCGTACGATATGTGGGTTTGGCATGCATTTATGATGTAGCAGGTTCAAATAACGATTTTAACGTTCTAAGTTATTCTTTGTTATGTGAAGACTTTGTTGATGACATTTCCCATGTGGCTCCATTTAAAGTAAATGTAGTTACATGCAGAAAATAGTATTACATGTCCGACCAGATTCGTCCACAATCAGTAAATTTTGTCAAATCATTTACGGTGACATGAGACAGGAAGCATGTATTCTTTGAGAGGGGATAAGAAAATGCAAGAAAGAATAATGAACGAGCTTTTGGTGTCCTCTAAGAACGTTAGAGAATTTACGAAGAATAATGTAAACTTGCATTATATTGCATAACATGATTTGGAAAGATAAAATGTTTGCGATAAGTGAATTTAACGAATCTTATATTAGTACGCAACTAAGTGTACAACGTACATGGATCGAGAGATGCACAATACAATGGAAAAAAGACTAATAATTATGTGATAAACAAACACACAGAACTCTTTAAATAAATCTCATGGGTCATCTTTGGCAACGAAAACAAAATTAGTTTATTGACCATTTTATGTATTTTTAATTTTTTGTATTTTTCCGTATGCTTTTTTTAATGTAATTTGTATTATATATTTACTAAATGAAAAATTAGTTGGTCTAAAAAATGAAAAAAATAAATAGTAATTGTGGGTCCCAAAAGAGGGTGTTTTTACTTGAACTATGAGAAAAGATGATTTTGGTTTTCTCAATGATGTTGATGCTAAAGCTGACATGACATGACGTGACAAAATAAGTTTTAGCATGCGATGGTACATGATACTTTAATATGGCACATCTTGACTCGACCTTTCTATAAGTGCTTACATTCCCCCGAGATAGTACTATGACGTGACACATTTTCTATAATATCTAAACCGCTAGCATACCTTCATTGAATCATTTGTGAAAAATTCAACACAAAGAAATAACTAGTTTCCCTTGTTTATTAAGAAATAAAATTAAAAACCTATGGTATAAACCAACTAAATAAAACAACCTTTCTTGTAGCATTAATAAGATATAGTTAAAATTTTGATTATGGGTTGTACTAACTCTTATAACACAAATCACAAATCCCAAATCTTTAACAATTAGTGCATTTATTAAACTAAGCAACCAGAAAAGATAATTACCAAACACTAGACAAAGACACTTCTTATCATAAAACTAATATGTAGAACCATAGAGGGGGTGATTACGTTCTTATAAATTTAAGTATGTTAAAAGTCATGTTTACAACCAAGTGTCTATAAACAATAAACAATATAAACTATATGTAAAGAGTTAAGGGAAAAGAGAACAATCACAACAATTTATACTGGTCTGAGACATGGGGTTTAGATTTTTCATACATCTAGTTTTGAATCTGTGACATCTACACTATTCACTACTACACAATCCTTGTGGTGGATAAACCGTACAACTTAGCTATAAATGATCTACACTATTGGAACCCAATAAGCTAAAATAATCAAAGTGAGATAGAGAGAATTTGATAATCTTTTCTCATTTGATATTGATACTAATGAAATGATATGAGTGTTACAGCATATGGATGACACTTGGCCTTATTTATAATTAGTGATATGGCTAAGATAATAATAAATACAATAATAGTCCCTAGACTGTTTCCTCTTAAACACATTGATCCTAATCTAGTTACATTATATCTTTACACCATAAATGGAATTTATCTCAAATTCAACAATAGACCCAAGTGATGTGTTGTAAAACTTTTAAATTTATAAATACTGATTTCACCGATTTCTTAAACCAACACATGGGTAAAGTATACCCACGTATGTAGTATAATATTTTAGGTAAGATTAGGTCGATCCACAGGGATTTGGTTATGTTCGTATAATCACAAGATTTAAGACAAATTATAATAACTTTAACAAGTAAGTAGCGAAGAGCAAATTCAATGATAAAGAAATATGACTACTCGAATAGCTTCATATAATTCAATAGCGATGGTGATGATTATGATCTTTAATTCTATTCTTAATTCACAAAAAAACTTTTTTTGTCAAAAGAGCGTTTTCACAAATTAATCGTTTTAACTCAAGACTTATATTTGATTGACTTAATCAAATGTGTCACTCAATTAATCAAGTCATTATTATATAAAATCTATATTGTTTACCAATTAACATAAGCGGATTCCTCCAACCAAATGATAAAGACCATAGACAAATCTTTAAAACCATATAGTACACAATGGGTCTTTCAACCTATACCATTATGCATATATAATCAAAAGTGATAAACAAAGTTTGCAAGATCAAATACAATAGGATTTTAATATAAACATGAGATTGACAATATCATAATAATACTAAATGCTTCTTTATTATATTAACACATCCGAGTAGTCATAAGAGGTTTTTAGCCTCTCATGGCTACCGAGTTCATATTAGCAGAAATAAGTAGAGTAATAAGGGACATACATACTTCGGATAGATGATGGATTACACGAGTGTCACAAGTAACCCGTTTACAAATATCGAACTACATAACCCTTTCTTATTCTAAGTAATTATAACCCATTTTTCTTGGGTGATTCTTCTTCTTGGATTCTGTAACATCCCGCTCTGATAAAGAGACCAAGAGTCACATTATGGTGTCATATCAGAACATATAAACGCAAGCGGAAGACTTTGTTAAATAAAAATACTAAGTCATGAAACAAAAGGCTTCCAAAAGTATTAAATTCCAACAAGGTTTGAATGAAAGAAATCTTCAAATGAAAGGGTCTTAAATATAAATCCAAAACAATGGGAAAACTATCAAAGGTTGGTCCTCTAGAAGCTTCCTACACTCATCACTCAAATCCCAGCTTCCCGCTTAGTACCTGCCGAAGGAAAAGAAAATGCGACTGAGCTAACGCTCAGTAAACAGATAAAATAACAACAACGGTAATAAGATAAAAGAATGAACGAAACGGATCACGAGAATCTGCTTAACAAATGTCATACGAAATAATAAGCGATAATTAAGAATTAAGGATAACAAAGGAGTGCCCACGAGCTCAACAAATGTCTAATCATGATACATGAATAGACCCTTAAACAAATATAATCAAATAGCCACATAATCAAATGTACACATGCAAGCAACTCCTGATGTACCAAATGTGATATAGGTTGTATTGCACACACACTACCATTCACCTGAACTGAACGGAACAAAGTACCTAGGATGCATCCATATGCTCCCTGCAAAACAAAGTCATATCCATATACACAAGTACAATGACGAGTGTACATAAATGTAAGCTAATAATAATCAAAGGCCATCATTCAAAAGGGAACGCCGTGGACCAATCACACCGCCACAGATAGTGTCATGCCATTGGTGCATCAATGACATGGTCATGGTACCTCCATGACTAGTTCAAATAGCTCGGGCAAGATTTAGGCAGAAGATATAAGTGAACAAGATACTAATGATCAAGTCAAGATAACGGATCTAACATCATATTCAAACAAGGATCAACAGAATCATAATTGCGAATATCAAATCAAACTTAAATGAGATCATGAGAACGGATAGGAAATCAAACGGAATATCAAATGAATATCAAAAGAATCAAGTAGCTAAACAAATGAGAATCAAGTCATGAGATGTCCTTACTAAAAGGACGGAATATCTGTACCTTAACAAACACGGAACGGAGAGAAAGAACACAAAAGCAAGAGATCACCCTCTCTTCACCGAATCTACAAGAATCCATGATTACATATCATTATCTATCTTATTTCATAAGTTTATTACTTAATCTTACCGTATATAGACCTTAAGTGACCTAATTAGGGTTTCCTATCCAGTTTTTAAGGTAAGTTTCCAAGCTTAAAAGACCCATAAAACACCTTCTAAAAATATACCAAAAATTACAGAGATTACCATATATATCTAATATATCCCTGATTTTTGGTTGATTTTATTTCCAAGTTTACATACCCCTTTTACCCTTGTTACCAAAACTTGAATCCCGGAAATTGACTGACGACAAAACAGAATGAAACAGAACCTTCGAAAAGTTGACGCGTAAAAACCCTACTTAGACAACTCAGAAAATTCTAAAAAAAAAATCATAGATGTAGCTAATATCATGAAGATTTACCAAATCAAATTTTATAGGCTAACTCCTTACGGTTTGAGAATTAAAAATCAAATACTACTACTGAATTTTTCGGATAAAAATTCCAGATTCGACACTTAATCTTATAAAATCTAAAAATTGACCTTCCCACCTCCAATTGACATGATCCTGGATTTTCCAGAAATAGACTCTTTGAATTTAACTTTAGGCTCAAGAATCATGTCAAAACACGTTTTTATCACCAAGATACATCCCGCTGAACATGACCAAAATTCTGCCCAGAAATTTTAAACATAAAAACCCTTACTTTCACCAATCAAAACAAACCATAAGGTTTCTAATCTTGTAATTTATTATTAATTACACCATCAATGGTATCTAGAGTTTCATAACATGCTATTACACCATTTTAACAAGATTAAGCCCTACAATTTAACAAGATTAAGAACACATATTTTCTTTACAATCTTTTAGGTTTTTATGAAAACTTCATATGTGAATCATGGAATACAAAGATGAAACAAGGAACATGGAATACTTGCGAATATTAAGATGGATACAAGAAAAAGAACACCACACCAAGAACACCAAAGAATTGTACCAAGAACATCAAAGAATTACACCACAAGCACCAAAACTTGAATAACCAACCGGAATCACCTACACCTTCTTCTTCCTTGCAACTTCTATGGATGAATACACAAGTTTTTAGAGTAAAGTTTTTGAGAGAATAATGGTGGAGAGGAGTGAATATGGTCGGCCATATAAGAAGAAAAGGGAGGGGAAGACACAAATAACCTTCTTGCAAAATTAAAAGATTTGTTCTCCTTTTTCCTACACTTTTTTCCTAAAATAAGCTAAGCTTCAAAAATAAAAGATTTTGGTAAATAATACCCCATAGGGGCCGACCTAAATGAAGGAAAAGAGGGGAAACAAATTTTTTTTTCATTTTTGAATATTACACAATATTTGCTAAAAATCTTTTTACTCTTATTTCTTAAAATAGGTTTTATAAAAAAAGAAAAGTAAATAAACAAAATAACAAAATCAAAATATATTTCTAGGGGGCCCGGATTTATGTATATAAATTAGGGAATTTTTATATATATTTTATTAAAACTAAATATCTCATATTATAACTTAATAATACACAATTAATTATAACCTAAGGTTTTTAAATGTCAAATTCTTATTATTTAACTTAGGTTATATTTCAAAATGATAAAATAAAATGCAAACCAAATTTTTGGGTTTTACAAATACATACCTCCACCTTTCTTCCTTTCCATTAGTTGGTCCAGGCCACACAACATTTCTGCTGTCGCGTTCTCTACCTTGCCTCTTTGCATGAGTACACAACCTAATCCTTGATTTGACCGAAAATCGCATTAAACGTACAAACTCCATTGGATCCATCAGGCAATGACAATGATCGGTACATTTCCCTCAAATGCCCTCAACGTCCTAGAAAAGGCGTTCTTTCTCTTGTTCCTTGGCAAACGTCTGAAAAGCTTCCTCTTGTTCCTTGGCCTACTCCTACTTCTGATTCTTCTGAGTCAGTGAAGTAAGGGGTTTAGCAATTCTATAAAAATTCGCGATGAAAATCGATAGTAACCTGCCAATCCTAAGAATGATCATAACTCGGATGACGTCTTAGGTACTTTTAAATTCTTCATTGCTTCTATCTTACTAGAGTCCACGTGAATATCATTGTTGCTAACCACGTGTTCGAGAAAATGCACTTCTTGTAGCCAGAATTCATACTTGGAAAACTTGGCAAACAACTTCTCCTTCTTCAGCGGCTCCAACACCAACTTCAAATGTACCTCGAGTAGGTCAAGATATCATTGATAAACACAATGATAACTTATCCAGATATGGCTCGCACACCCGGTTCGTTAAGTCCATGAAAATGTCGTTGCATTGGTTAACCCGAAAGGCATAACCGAAATCTCAAAGTGTCCATACCGCGTCTTATATGTAGTCTTTGGAATATCTGCTTCATGCACTCTTAACTGATGACAACTAAATCGAAGATCTATCTTAGGGAAATAACACGAACCTTGTAACTGGTCGAACAAGTCGTCGATCCTGATGAGATTCTTGGTAGTCAGCTAGTCCAACTCTTGATAGTCTATGCACATTTGAAATGAACCGTCTTTTTTTCTTGACAACACAGGTGCTCCCCACAGAGAGTGACTTGATAGAATAAAACGTATATCAAACGAATCCTAAGGGTTACGAACTATCGAATAGGGTAGCAAACGAATATCAAATCCTTAAAAGAAGGGATATAATATATGTACCGATAGAAAACGCAAAAAAAAAGAATCAACAAGCGTACCACGACAAAATAAACACATAACGAATAACAATACGTATCAAGATTGATAAATGAAACGATAGTATTCTTATATCAATAACCGACTTTTCTCGAAAGAACTAACTAAATAATGTTTTTATAAAAATCATTTTAAAGAAAGTCGTTTTAAAT